>BBSZ01009721.1:0-14887 GCA_000981365.1 Subanguina moxae
ATACTTTGGTACTAACTGTGTTATAATACAGTAGTACCACTTTTTATTATTTGTTTCTCATTTGTAATACTTTTTTTTTCAGCTTTTTAGCTTTTGATTGAAAATTCTGGCTCTCTTCTCTGTTTTTAATTTCACTCTCTTGTACTTGCCTTTGCTAATATTCTCTTTTGTTATGATTTTCAGCTTTTGGTTAATTGGATGAAAGCTGGCAGTGTGGACAAACTATAAAACAAGCAGCCCTATCCCTCAATCCAGTCCATTTTTTGGCTTGTTCCCCCAAGCTGTTTTTTGACAATTTTTTCTCTCACAAACACTTATTACTAGAGATGTTCACAGCACGGGATCCGGTCGAAATCCCGATCCTAGCCTCCTGGGAGTAGTGCAGAGACTCAAAAAAACAAAGTATCAAAAATTTATAAATTTGAAATTTTGTCTGACCAAAAATTGTCCGACCCTTAACCAACCGTGTAGCGCTTTGACGGAACGAATATTTTGACAAGCACGATGACCTACAATGATTCGTCTACTGAAATCATATGCAACCATGTATCAATTTCAGGTGGACGCTTCTGAACTAACCGGTATATGCTCGGTGGGCAACTCTGACCCATACACTCTTCTATGGTTTGTGGTACTGCCTAGAGCCTGTCTGGTGATTTTTGGATTGGGCTTCATTGTGGCTGGGTTTTCTAGTATGTGCAGGGAGAGGGAATGTTTTCGCCAAAGGGTATGGTCATCCACTTATTCTCTTTAATCACTAGTTAATGCTATTTTAGGGCACGGACACTTCTAAACTTGAAAAGTTCATGTTTAAAATGGGTAGTTTCTCCACACTGTATGTGATTCCAGCCATAGTTATTGTGGTGTGTGATTGCTACCATATGCTCGTGCTCCTACAATGGCATCCAGCTACAATTGGCTGCAAACAGGCTGGTGGAGCATATAGTGGAAGATGCATACGACCTGCCTCTCCTCAGGTCAGTCTTTATTATTGGTTAGGCACGGCTATGAAAATAAAACTATCTGTTTGGTTCCGTGAATTACGGTCAGATATTGTCTGCAGTGTGTTCAAATAACATAAAAATTTACTTTGATGATAGCATTGGAAGTGGGAAAAGACATCTACCAGATTCTTGTCAAGGCCAGTAAGGTATATAAATTTATAAACCGAATAAGCTGATAGCTTTCACTAATTTGTAAGCGACTGGTGTTGACATGGTGAACATCTGCCTAATTCTTTTTGATAGTTTTGTGTGCTGTATTTTTGGCACTACTATATTATAACACATCCACCAAGCAAACCAAGTGGATGTCCACTTGGTGTGATTTTTTTTTTCTTACTTTCACGCCTTCAATACCGTTTTCCTGTACTAATTAGAGTATTCTAAAGAAGGTTTGACAGGAGTGAATCACTGTTTTATGTGCTATTTTTTTCAGTTTCTGTAATTTCCCTCAAAAGACCCTTTGACATTTAAAAATCTTCTTTAAAATTTTCAGAAATTCTTTTTTTTTTACCAAAATTGGACTTTTGCTTTGCTCCCCCAAGGTAAAAAACCTTATATTAGGGAATTCTACCATGTTTTGGTTACTGGAGCTGGGCAAAAAGAGTCTGTAAATGTATTTATGGTCAAGAGTCTTGCTCGGATTAGTCTCGCAGGTAAATCTGTGCGCGCATCTCTGACCCTTCAAGTCTCTTACAACTCCTCCCCGGGGGGCTGGGGCTTGGAGGCTTGGGGTTGAGATGCGCACACCCACCCTCTTGTACCTTTATCTGTCCTAGTTACCACTACAATGAATTAGTTTCAAAATAAAATGTACTAAATAAAAGTATGGAGGTAAATTGATAAAAATAGATTAAATTTTTGGCGCTACTCGGTTATACCTCCGCCAAAAATCGATTTTTTCAAAAACTGTCTAATAACCATTTTTAAATATAATTTATTATTACCCCCGAGCCTCCGTCGCCCCCGTAAGGGGTCTTGTGAGTTGAAGATGCGCGCACTGACTTACCTGTGAGATGAATCCGAGCAATACTCTTGATCAGAGAATGCATCTAGAAGCACTTTTTGCCCTGGTTCAGTAAGGGAGACGGGCGGATGGCCCTTCAAATTAGTGGCTTCCTATGACTCCCTCCCCCTCCCAATTCAGCTCCTATTCCCTTCTAAGTTACTCTTTTGGTTTCTTAGCAAAATTTTTACTTAAAAATGGTTTTTAAGCAATTTTGGAAAAATCGATTTTTTTGAGAGGTATAACCGAGTAGCGTCAAATTTTTAAAACCTTTGGTTGAACGCCATAAACATCAAAAGTGGCTGAAGAATAAAAGGTTTTAGTTAAAAAGTAGTAAAAGTGTAAAGCAACAAATTGAAATTTCCACCTTCAGCCAAAATGATTTACATAATCATTCAATTGTCAAGTTTATAGGCCGAAATCTACGTGCTCAACATCTCAATGAGTCTAACTGTAGGACTGGCGACTGGCTTATGGATATTTTCGCCCAAGACTCTGCAGGCCTGGAGTCGCTTTCTGTGCTGTTGCTGCAGTTCCAGTCCGCAAAAGGGTGATGGCAAATATACCGCCATTTCAGGAATTGCAGCCAACCAGCCGAACAGACAGCCTCTACTGTTGTCCCACTCCACTGCCCTGCCCCCACTTCCAGTCCCTCACTCCTATATGCCTTTGACTGTGATGATGAATGGGGCGACAACAGTGAAAGGGACAGCCCGACATAGCCTACAACAGCAACCAGGAGCTCCTGCAAACTCAACCACTTCTTGGAAAACATCAAATTTAATTTGAATTTATGTTTTATTTTGCTTTAAGATTGCTATTGTTTGTTTGAATACGGGTATGTTTTTACATTTTTGGCTTCTTCGCTAGTTTTTTTTTGTTGTATATTGGATTGTTATGTGTTTGATAAAAAAAAAAGCTAATAAAATAAATAAGTGTAAATAATGACTGAATAAACTGGGACTCAACTGACTCAGCAACTGCGAAACTGCCTTGCGCAAAGAATCGCCAACGAGAAATATTTAGAAGACACAGAACTGACAACCGGACACAGATAGAAATCAAGCGGATATGGAGGCATTATTTGCAGATTTTTTTGTGCTGGGCTATGAGTGAGTGAATAGTTTTATTATTTTTCTATTCTTTTCAGTGGTCGAAACGCACAAAAGGTGGTTTAAACGGGTTTTTGAGTGTTAGCCGTAAAGTGCAAAACAATCATAGTAAATCCGCTAACAAAGAAGACTGCACACAAGAAAATTTACACTGGCAGCCAGATTAAAAGGTTAAAAAGGCACTTACTTAATTATACAAGGTGTGCCAAAAAAACTAGATCATCTATGTTTTTTTCAACTTTTTTCATTGATTGTTGTGATTTAAACCCAAACTAAGCATTAGTCTTAGGCTTAGAGCATAGATTCAGCATAAACTCATACAGTCTACCCCAAAAAATTCAATTTACAGTTGTGTCCTACCATTTTTTACCTCAATCTTTGTCATCTTTTGCCAATTTCTATACTGATGTCTCTGAGGCAAAAAAGGTAAGGACTCTGAATTTGCCAGTCGTTTTTCAAAAAGCCAACATTATTCCGTCCAAAAATCCAAAACTCGATACAACGTCATTCTTTTTTCAAAAATGGATGATGTTGTATCGAGGTTTGTCTTAAGACGAAATTATTGAGTCGTCTAAAAACGGTCGGCAAATTCAGAATCCTTATGATTTTTTGCTTAGGAATGTCAATATGAAAATTGGTAAAAGATGTCAGAAACTGAGGTAAAAAATGGTCTGAGCGAGCGGTGTGTCCAACTTTTTGGGGTGACGTTAAATCGAGGGTTGACTGTATGAGTATATGCTGAGCCTATGATCTAAGCTTAAGACTAATGCTAAGTTTGGGTTCATACCACAGAAAAAAATGAAAATTGAAAAATAAAAAAGTTTAAGCTTACAAACTACTTTTTCCTGATTAAGGCCAATTAGTAAGAGTGCATTAAAATGCAAATTATGATTGTGAAATTGGTAGTTACCATGACATTCTCACAAACCTAACTCATGGGTGATACAAAAGCAACAGACAGGACAAAAAAAAGAAACGATGAGATAAAGCCAAATTAGAAGAAGAATGACAAAAATTTAAAAGAACGGGTTTTAGGGTGGTAACAGGCTGTTACTAACAGCGAGTTGACCAATAATTTTTTTCGTTTTTGTTTGATTGCTTGTCTCACCACGATTGTCTGATCACACTGAAAAGCATTTTCAGCCCAATACCTTATTCACTAGATAGTTTATGTCAATTTGATTGCTTGTTGCTCTCCTCATATATTTCCGGGTAGACCTAAAATAATCGAAATGTGAGTTCAAAAAGATTATTATATTGATCCACCTGACTCTTCAATTCGCGCATTTGCTGCTCTGAAATACAAGAGCAAATGGAAGTTGTTCTGGCCAAATGTTGGTAAAATAGTTCCTTCTGCTCTTTTTTCAACTTTTCTGGCACCTGAAACAGATGCTTTCTATGTCGATACTATATGCCTTAGTAGCCCAAGGAGCCCCAGAAACCGGATTTAGGCATACAACTTTGGCTTGCAGTAGGCCAACGTGGATTAGCCGTGAACCAGTAAGCTTAGGTGAGAGTGTATCAACTTTTTGCGCATTAGAAATGTTTAGGAAGGCTAAACCACACGGGCCTATCTGCCTGCTTATATGCCTAACTCCCTTTTCTGAGCTTGCAAGAGGATCACATAAACTATACTTTATCCTATAATAGCAAAAAAGTGCACAAATCATACTTTCGTCCTTTTCAAGTTGCCGTCCCAGTCCAAATCAATAAGACCGCCTTGTTTAGCAATCAGTCTCTGCACTCTTCTGGCGAATTCAATTGAGCTCTCGCCTTCCTAAAATTTTCTTGGTAGGCCACTATCTGCGGATCGTGGGATCACCTCTCTATGGACAGGAGGCAAATAATGCACATCACACATCAAAGCCCAAGCAGTCATCATCGACAACAAATAAGCCATATAGCCTTGTCTATGGCTGTTCCAAAAAGGATCACCCAAGCGGTTGTCGTATTTGATGGCTATGGGATATATGGTGGTGGAAACCTGCAATTGGTTTTCCTTTGCAAAAAATTGCTTCATAAAACAAATATTTTGAACCATAGTGGAGTCAGGATATAGTCTATACCCGGGCAGCAGGCCTAGGTGTACACCAGGACTGGAGCCGAGTTCTGATTTTTTTCCGGGAAAAAACTAGAAAATCGAAAAAAGCATGACATTTTGTCGCTCATGATTTTATACGAGCAGAAATTTCAGTTGCCAGCAAAGCCATCTTACTTACTGCTCATATATAAACCCACCTCAAAGGAGCCTTTCTTGAAGAGCATCACTCCTGTGTTGTTAATGCAAGTGCCTTCAGGAAATATCAATATAGGCAGTTTGTTGGGGTCTTCCACGTGCTCTTTAAGCCTTTTGGACACTTGTTTTCGGTCGTTGGCTTCGGACCTCTCGAACCATATGTGGTCGGAGGACTGAGAGAGTGCTTTTTGCATTATACCCAAAACACCACCCTGTCTCTGGCCGATCATGGCATAGCAGTTGTCGCAACTCAAGATCATTACATCTATGGGAGAGGTGTGATTGGCCACACAAATTCCATGGCTTGGACGATTCTCTCTAAAAGTTAGAAGATAAAATAGTTGCTAAGTGAATGAAAGCACTAAAAGAAACTAGCTTATTGTGGAAAGTGACTATGGAGGAGAAGACCCTGGAAGAAATCCGTATGCACATCAGCATAACACATCGATTCAGAACTGATCTCGTCCTGAACAATTAGCATCAAGCAATTATTATTTTTGCTACACCGTAAATCCTATAATAGACGAGCACTCTCCAATAAACGGACAGTCTCTAATGGACTTTTTGCAGTCTAGGGGTCGATCGAAAAATAGACGGGCACTCTCCAAACAGGCATGAAGTTGAGTCGGTTAATCAGTACTATGATACGAAATTACGCGTGCAAATAACATTTCTTCTGAGCATTGTTTCTCAATTTATTTTTGATCATGTTGACTTTTTAATCCACAATTTTGACAGATGATGGAGCTGAAGATGGGATGACGCACTGCTTCAAACCACAAGGAACTTTTCCAGAGGATGCTGTCATGCTTAGAGATACTCGTTGGTTGGAGGAAGCGAATCTCTTGGAGCTCGAAAAGAAAATGCACTGATGTACAAGTCCGAACCTGAAGACGACAATCTAAGAGACGTTATATTGGACCTGGCAGATGACCTCGAAGAAGTCTTGAGAATAGGCGATGATGATATGTTCTGAGTTATTTTGCCTTTTTTGCTAACGGTTGGAGTGTTGCAAATTAAAAACGGAACTTTGATTGGGCTGCAATGGCAATCAGACGGTTGTTTCTGATTGCCATTTTGTAATTGGAGATGCTCTTTGTCTGACTAATTTTCAACTGTAATGGCACCCTGGAGGCTGATCGAATAGCACTTTAGGGGTCGAGCAAGAAATAGACGGGTAGCCCGTCTATTAGAAGATTTATGGTATTTGCTTTTTTATTGCTTCTTTATTCAAATTTATGTGATTTTAGCCTCATCAAGATAAGTGATATGGAGCGTGAAAATTTTGGAAGCAAATTCAAGGTCATCTTTCAAGCGTAAGGCAGAAGATGGAAGTCGTCGATTATGAAAACATTAAATCAAAATTGAAGCATTTCGTAGCGAAGAAGAAAAAGACCTGAAATAGATTGTCGAAGCATGGCAAAGCTTGTAAAAAGAGCTCATCTCCAAGTCATTCAGACGCCGAATGCCGGGGAAGGTTGTAAATAATCGTCACAAATTTGTCATTTTCTAATACCCTCTAATGTTAAAAAGTAATCGTGGATGAACCGGATTCTCACAGATGTCGTAAAATAGATTACGTCTATTGTGTTACTTATCTCCCTCAACTTTTTGGTCAAAACTTTTAAAAACTCACTTCATGTGAGGCACACAACCCACCGCAGCCGGTAACACCAACAACAGCGTCATGGAGATGAAGAAGAGCAGTAGTCTGACGGGGAAGAGTATGCCGTAACGAAAAATCAAGCCAATAAACCAAATCAAACTCAGTTTCCAGCTAAAAATTACGCTTAAATACAGTCTGGCTTACCAAAGAACGTTTTGGTGCGCTTATTGAACTACAAGTGTAGCCCTACGCTTTCGGGGTTGGAGTGGAGATGCGCACACAAACATACCTGAGACATAAATCACTCTAGAAGAAGCTGTGGATGCATGAAAATAGCATGCATACCAGAGCTTCTTTATGCTCCACAAAAGCACACCAGGCCGTTAAGAGCTAAATATTACAACCCACCTTATGTGCACATAATTGGCTCTACTCCTCAGCAGGAAATTCCATGAAGCCAGTTGGGCTGTTTCAAACCTTGTGGTCACTTCATCCTCAATTATTGCCTCTATCCCAGCGTTCAAAAACTGCAATTTAATTATTATTGGGTTGGCCGCAAGATTCTTGTGCTTTTAAAATATCTAAATATCGGCCTTGCACCCAATTTTTTTTACCTTTTTAATTTTTAGGGCTCAAACCTTCAAGCCTTCTGCTCCTCCAAATGGGGCGCAGGAGGCTTGAAGATTTAGGGATGCACGCACATCAATTAATTACCTTCGAGGTTAATTAGAGCAAGACTCTCGACAATTTTATGCATCTAGATTCTAGAAGCTTTTTTTAGCTGATTTCAGTAATGAAAATATGGTAGAATTCGATAAATAGCTGCCCAAATTCCCTTCATACTTGGTTTATGTCCCCCAGAATTGGCTCGCCAAGGTAAAAAGTTGGTTTTGGTCAAAAAAATTCTATATATAGTCGGCCGGGTAAAACACGCGTTTTCTCAACATTTTAAGTTTTAAAACATCGGAAAACATGATTTTCTATGAGCTTTGAACAGTTTGGAATGAGAAAGTTTGCTCAAAAATTTAAAACCATAGGGAAATCAATGATGATGTTTAAAATTTTCAAAAACCCATGAATTTCCCGGAGAGCCTAGTCGTTGCAATCTGTACATATTTGATTGGGTAAGCGCACCTCCCAAGTGTCATTAACAATGACTTTAACTGTCTGATGTTCATTGGGATCTGCCTTGCCAGTCCCACAATCACTGTGATTGATGGTGTCGAAACCTTCCAGATCACTGTTGTCCGACAAATGAGTGTGTGAAGAGGAAGAACGCTTGAGCTTGGCATTCAGGGAGGAAGACCAACGACGCACAATGATGCTGGCTGAAAAAAAAAAGAATAAATGCTGGCGAAATCATTTGGTTGCCTGTATTTATAACAGCGAGGAGAAAATAGGATATTACAATTGACTCTCGCTATAAGCATATCCTCAAAACCGGCTCTAAGGTTCTCTTATATCAAGACTTTCGATTCAAGAGTGCTACTATGGCGAGGGTGCCTTAGATTAGGGAGTGATCTAATCATTACTCTAATAAACTCTTATATAAAAGCTTTTTTACTCCTCTTTAAGCCATTTTTTCGTCTTTTTCCACTTATTAGGTCTTTCACAGAAAATATCAGTAGGTTTATTAGAACATTATCAAATATGGTAAAGCAACAGATGGCCATGGTTTTCAAAGTGGACAGTTGGCTATGCTTTTTTACGTAGATTTTCCCTGTTTCTATTTGTTTTGAACAGAGCCTATACAAGCTTAGGTGTTTGTCCATATTCAGCCATAGACCAACCAAACCAAATGAATGTCCACTTGGTGTAATCTTTTTTTACATAGGCCCTGAAATAGGAACAGGGAAAATCCACTTTAAAAACTATTTCAAACTGGGTTTTATGCGACTGCCTTGGTCCCCCTATTTAGCACGCCAAGTTTTTAATAGGTACCATACTTTTTGTAAGGTCTAGTTAGATAGGTGACATAAAAAGTCACATTGTTCATTAGAGTGCTGCCTCTTCAGCTTCTTAAAGCTGCACAATTCTGGCGGATTCTCTTCCCCTTCAGATTGTTTTGTTTGAACCTCGTCTTCAGCATCGTCTTCCTCTGGCTCCGCCTTTTGATGAGCGGCCCACTGAAAAAGAGCTTTTGATCAAATTTGATAAAATATACGACCGTAAAATACGAATCCTCACCTCAAAAATAAACAAAATGAATTTAGCACATTTTTCTCGAATTCCTGTACTCAAACCAAACATTGACAAGAAGACCACGAAAAGAGCTAAGTAGAAAAAAAGATATGCCAACAATATAAAGATTGGATACATCTTTGCAGCTATTTGGTCAATTAAACCTGAAATAGGATGACAACTTTAGAAGGTCACTTATAGATGGTTAACAAAATTAAACTTTTTCTGAGAAATTACTTTTATAAACTTTTACCCTAAAATCGTGTTTTGACCATTCCTAAGTAACTTTTATGCCCTAAAAACAATTATAAGGGTGTTTTCTGCATCTTATTTTCATAAAAAACCGATTTTTTCAAGCTTTTTCCTTTGGGGAACCAAAGTAAACCATGATTTTAGGGTATTCTACACTATTTTTATCACTGGAACTTGGCAAAAAGAGTGTCTGAGTACATATATTATCACAAGTATTGCTCGGATTCATCTCGCAGTTAAGTCTGTGCACATCTCTAACTCACAAGCCTCCTTATGAGGGCTTGGAGTTTGTTTGTTGCCGTTGACTCCTCTTACCTCATTTTATTTGATTGAATTTCTAAGTGAACTAGACTACAAAATGGAATTTCTTTAACAACTTAAAAAGGGAGATTGTTACATTCTTAACAAGAGAATATAAAAAATATTACAGAAAAATTAAAACATTTCCTGAGATGCGAGACCTATTCTAAAGTCTCAAAGTGCAAAGTAAAAATGCAAGTCGGGATTTTCATGTTCTAACCTTCAGACAGCGCTTTTTACGTTATAAAGGGATTAACGTTATAAAGAATTATGAGTTTTGCCTGAAAAAGCGACGAAACAAACGTAAAATGGCGTAAATTCCAAACTTTTTAAAAGCATCTTGAAGAGCTCTTATTACCAAAATGTTAGCCAGATTCTGGTGATCATTTTGAGTTCAACATGTCTAAAAACTGCAATAAAAATTGTTAATTTTAAACCATTAAAAACCATTTAAATTTGTTTCGTGTAACGTGTTTCGCGTAAGTATAGGGGACGTTTAAAAAAACTTTTGACAAAGTCACGTGGAAAAGGCTTCAGGATAGCTGATCAAATAAAACACAAGAACCGAAGTTACAAATAAACACGTTCGAAAAAACTTTATCTTCAAAGGAATTATTTAAAATTTTGAATTCTTTATTTTTGCGTTAAACTTTTTCGACATGCGTTTCATAGATTCTCTTCAGATTTTAAGTTGGTGCTCTTAAGACAGTTGGCTCGACAGATCATGACTACTGTCACGAGGAAAAGAAAAAACTTTGCTATTTTCGAATCGAAAGCTGGAACTTCTACCAACGGAACTGCGTCAGAGATCAAAAAAAGAAAGGATGGGGAGCCGCTAAAAATTTTTTCTTGGAATGTCGCTGGACTTCGAGCATGCGTCAAGGTTGATTTTATTTTTTTGCCATCTTTCTTATTTTCAATTTTTACTTATGTTTTAACTCAAATATTTTCAGAAGGGTTGCCATACAGAAATATTGAAATGGGATGCCGATGTCGTCTTTTTGCAGGAAACAAAATGTGAAGAGCTGCCACCAGAGGTCAAATCAATTGGGGACTATCCGTATAAAAAGCTGTATTTTTCTAAAGAAAAGAAGGGTCATTCCGGCGTTGCCATGCTATCTCGTGAAAAGCCTATCTCTGTGGAGTGCTCCGTTGGCAGTGAGAATTTCGATCAACAGGCTAGATGGATTCAAGCAGAGTTTGAAAACTTCTTTCTCATAGGTTTTTTATAGCTTTTTTTTTAAACATTGTGTTATATAAATTTTCAAAGCCTGAATGAAAGCTCGAGTTACTTTTCTGCTACATTATTTAGTTTTCAGGTGTCTACGTGCCTAATAGCGGACAAAAACTAGTGAACCTGGATAAGCGCAAGAAATGGAATGAACTGGTCTTGAAAAGGCTCACCTCATTGGATAAACTAAAGCCGGTCATCTACGTTGGAGATATGAATGTTGCGCATCAGGAAATTGGTTAGAATTATCTTTTCGGGCTACTTCACGTCTCGTTTATTTTTTGTTTAAATTAGGTTTTTAGATCTTAAGAATCCTGTCTCAAACAGAAATAAGACCGCTGGCTTTACTGATGAAGAGCGGGAGGATTTCACTAAATTGTTGGAGGTCTTCTTTGCTGCCGCTTTGATTAATTCTCTATCAAATACCTTATTTATAGGCAGGTTTCGTCGATGTATGGCGTAAGATGAATCCCACACAAGCTGATGTCTATACCTTTTGGTCATACTTGGGAAATGCACGGTTAAGAAATGTAGGCTGGAGGATTGACTATTTTGTCATCAGCGAGAGGCTACTTGACAGAGTTGTTGATTGTAAAGTTCATAACGACGTTTTAGGCTCTGACCACTGTCCTATTTCTTTGAAAATTTCTGTTTGACTTATATAGCCTTGTTTTATATTTGTGGTGGCCTCTAAATGAAGTGTTTTGTGGGATGAATCTGTTTTGATCTGTTGAATATACGACACAGCTTTCGGGTGCTCGAACTGAAAGCTCCAGTGATAGATTACTGCTTTGCCTTTCGTCTATTTTTTCGATTGCCTGAAAAAATCAACTTAGATTGAGTTTTTCACTTCTTCCGACTTCATTTGGAAAATGAGACAATAAAAGCTAAAAACTGCTGAAATTTTGACAAATAAGTCGACCAAATTGAGAAAAGTGAAGTATTCAGTCCAGTTGTCCACTTCGAGTAGTGCGTCATTGGCATCTGACGGATTGATTAAGCTGATCATTAGGTGTGTCTCAGCAAGAACATACCCACTTCGAAAGCAAATCTTCAAGCGCGAAATTGGCTTCACTATGCCAATGTCGCATAGCCAGATCGCAAGTTCAGTCTTTTACACTTCATTCATATGCTTTTGTAACTTCCCGTGCTTGTCGACATATTCTTGGCCAGAAGCTCCTATTCTTTCTCAAATAATTTTCAAACACGGAATGAATCGAAGGTGATCCAGAATTTCAGCAGCTAAGTGATGACTGACATCAGCGGATTTGATTATCAAGATGCAATTTGATAAGGTAAGTCATGGCTAGTAGAAAAAACAGCGAAGGAAGGGAGAAGTAACCGTTTAAAATGCATGAGTTGAGCAAAGTCAAGAAAATAATTTAGAAATTGTCCTAGTATTGTAGACGAGCTGCATTGGCGCCTCTGGCGCCTTTTTAGTTATTGGATTTACAACTGATAAATATGCCATAAGTCCTCTTTTAATCGACTCATGTCGATTAAAGTGATCACAATTTGAACCCCTGTGATTTGGATTAACCATTAAAACTTCCAAAAATTTACAAAATTAAGATTTTTAAAACTAACATAAAGATGTATGGTTATAATTCTATGTGGTGCGGCTTTTTTCTGCAAAAATGTCGTATTTTGGAGGCGAAAATCTTATTTTTTGGAAAATTGTATCCTTTTTAAGATTTTCATCCGGAAGGCCTGTGATATCCTTCTTTGAGAAAGGATTTATCTTAATAACATCTTTAATTTAGATTGTAGTCGAAATATAACTCAAATTTGCGCTTACCGTACAAGCAGGCAAAACCCTTCAGAACTACTTCGCTGCATTGGTGGCGTACATTGTTGGTTTTTGGGACCCTTTTCATTTCCTACTCATCTTTTAAAATTTATATTCGTCTTTAAGGTTTATTCGTCTCTCTGCTTTTTTTGTTTCAAAACTCAGAGAAAATGTCATCCAATCAGTCTTCTGGTTTCTCCGTCTATGGTAATGGGTTTTTTGAAATAATAAGACTTTTTATACACATACGGCATTTTTGCCTTGGTGAAATATGTGTGTGTGTCTGTGATGGTCTTTGACCCAAATTTTGGGTGCAGAAAGGAACTGCCAGCCACACTCAAAAGCCACAGTGCGCCTTAGCCAAACCAGGTGAGTGAGACTCGTTCTCTACCCTAAAATCTAAGAGTTCGCCTTTAAAATTATTGAAATTGTATGTTCACATCAACTTTTGGCTTGAAAAGCACAAAATTCGATATCATAGGGCACACTTTTCGATTGGCTACATCCGCAAAAGTGCTTTGTTCTTCTGAGAGCTGTTTGGAATTTGGTTTGCAAGTAAATGGATTACATGTTCTTTATTACTTAACATAAAAATATTCGGTTTACATGTGTCCATATCTGTCCTAAAAAGTTGTCTTAATCCTTCAAGCTAATTTGCTTCGACAATATTCTTAAAGAATCGGTTGACGGCTCTATCTTTTTACTCAAAAATTTTTAACCCACTAGCTTTAATACCAAAAATTCCTTCATCCCCCTATGAAAGTTTTCAATTTTTTCGCTGCAAAACACTTTCCTAAGCCTATTTTTACCGGAAAAACACGAATTTGTTAGTTTAGCCGTAAAACTCGACGATATTCTTCTTCTGCTGCAAAACGACTTCTTTTTGAACTAAAAAAAATTATATCAAATTTGTATCAACTACGTAAGGAATTGAGACTGAATAGGACTTTTTTGGCGGAAGAAGGTATAATACAGTAGTGCAAGTGTAACCTATTGGTAAACTTTGCTCAAAAATACAATACAAGTAGGCCTACAGAATATCTGACTTTGGGAGTACTCCAGTAATTTTCCCGGAATTTTGACATATATTGTTGCGAGTGAAGCCCAGGGAGTTATTTAGTTTCAATTGCTTACATAGTTAGTCAAAATTTGATCCGATAAAGAAGTTATTTTTGGACTCGAAAAAATATTGCCTTTTAAAGAGGTACGCTGAAAAGATTGAGAATTCTCTTGGAAAAATTAGCTTAACAAACCAAGGCAATTTTTTGTGACAGATAAAAAACACATAGAGCCAAAATTGTGATTGCTGGTGCCAAAATAGATTGTTCTTGAATTTTCAGTCGGCAACATCCCATACCAAACCACAGAGAATGACCTTGGTAACTTCTTCAGCCAGGCTGGCAATGTGACCAATGTGCGTCTGGTTTACGACCGAGAGACTAACCGCCCCAAAGGCTTTGGCTTCTGCGAGTTCGCCGATGCACAAGGAGCCGAGAATGCGATTAGCCAACTAAATGGAGCTGACTTCCATGGACGTGCACTGCGAGTGAACTCAGCTAACAAGTAAAGAGAAGTGTTTGTTGCAATACAAGAAAAGAATATTATACCAATGATTATTTATTTTGTTCGTATACTCTTTGATCATTTAACCACAAGTAGTAGCAATTATGAAAATAGTTTTGACTTGGGATTTTTTGTTTAAATAAAGCAAAATGTTTAAAGTTTGCCTTCTTGGACTTACAATGCAACAGATTATTAAATTGACGCAAAATTTCAGCATCATGGAAGTACTTTTAAAAACCAGTGTGCTGATCGAGATGCCAGGGCTTCAAAGTTTGAACTTCTAGAGTTGGTTTTACACAGGATAGGAAACACGAAAATCATGTTTACCCTGTTTTCTCTAAATTTTCTTATTGTGTGGGATGGTCCGCCAGAAGTACTCGCTAGCAATAGTGGTCCTCAGTCCACTTCATCAAGCTTCGCAAAACTGTCGCGCAAGCTCCGACAACTGTATATGTCAAGAAAAGCTGAAAAATTAATATCAAAACATTGAATCTTATCTTATACTCTGTCCACAACTCATATAATCACCGGGTGGTTTCGATCCACCGACCTCTGGGTTATGGGCCCAGCACGCTCCCACTGCGCGTGAAAATCTTTTTATAACTGGCAC
>BBSZ01009722.1:0-11468 GCA_000981365.1 Subanguina moxae
GCCATATTTTTTCCATATTTTGGTCTTTTATACAATTTTTCCATATTTTGGCCTTTTTTACAATTTTTCCATATTTTTCTCCATATTTTGCCATTTTAGCCATATTTTTTCCATATTTTGGTCTTTTTTACAATTTTTCCATATTTTTCTCCATATTTTTGATTTTTTAAGCGAGATGTCAAAAGTTCAGCTCAAGAAGTGTATTTTTAAATTTCCGTTTAACTTGCTTAACGAAAAAAGAACTAATATTACGCTAGAACACCTTGAAATGTATATGATATGTAATTGTGAAGCTGAAAAGTAGATTTTGCTGTTCAACAAAGGTTTTTACATCGAATTTTATGTATCCATATTACTCCATATTTTTCAAAAATTTCCATATTTTGGCCATATTTTGCCAAATTTTTGGCCATATATATGGCCATATTTTACATTTCTCCGTCCATATAAATCCGCTCTCTAATAATTGCTATGTGTAAAAGCATAGCAGAAAACCCTGTTTCCAGCACAAAATTCCAATTTGCTGGGCTGAGTTTAAGAGTAATTTAAGGAGTAATTTAGGTGCTGGAAGCGTAATGGTCTGGGCTGAGGTGTCTTTTACGGTTCCTTGATCTTTGCTTCACTTTGTCAAAGGTAAAAAGTCTGGACTACATCGCTGTCTTCAATTCAAGTTTGATGCCATATCTCAGCCTTTTCCGTTGTCTATAGCTTATTTTTCAATAATTTTCTTGTATGGTAAGAATAATTTTTTTTAATGTATGGTACAGTACCCAAATTAACTGATCAAATGGCACTCACTTGGCATATTTGCCAGTTTGTGGAAAATCAAAGCACTTGGAGGGCTCTCCTGAATCATAAACACATAGGCTGTGGAGCCATTCTCCAATGGAGGAGATGGCGGAAGTTCTTTCAAATTCAAATCAGGAATGTGGAATACAATGGCATCCGCCTTTCTCAGCTCGCTTCTATCGTAAGAGATTGGACACTTTTGCTCCAAACCAGGACAGTGATCAATTTGTCCTCGCTGTGAATTGAAAATTTTGGTCCACATCAGAATCATTTTAGGAGTTATAATGGAAGAACTGGTTTCTAAACGAAAAAAGTTTTTGGGCTAGGGTTTCAAATAGTCTTACCTTCCATTTGGATGGTTTTTCCGACATATTTGTCCGCGTCTGTTGCTAACAGGCTGTAGATGGTGAGAAAAGTGGTCGAGATGAAAAATAATAAACCGATGAGATAGAATAGCTCTTTTCTCAACATTTTGATTGAGATTAGACATTAGATGCTTGCCTCAAGTGGATTAGAAAGAGGTCTCCTATCATCGTCTGTAATTTGGTGATTTTGTCAGTGGAAGTTTGGGCGGCAATTTCAATACTTTTTTGTTGGAAACCTATCACTTAGAGATGGGTTTTAAACTTTTTTAACCATTCCCTAGCAATATCGCATTTTAAATTATTTTTTAAGGCAGCCAGTATGTAAAAAAAAGCCGCAGGAATCAGAGTCAGCAAACACAATTTTAAAAGTGGCTTGCTTGCTGAGATATTGTCCAAAGTAAGTCGTAAATTCAGCCTTTGGCTCAGTTTGATCATTGACCAGCCTTTTTGAAATTCTGTTTGCAAATTTAGATTCCTCAGGTCTTTTTGCATGTTAGAGTGCTCGTATTCAAAATTTTTAAAAATAGGGATTTACTAGGGAAAAGCTTTTTTAAAACAAGTTCTCTAAGTGACTGTAGACCCTGCTGTTGGTAGAACATCTTATGATTTGAAATTAATTTTGTGGAGAGGAAAAGTGAGCTTGCCTACTTACCGGTAGGTAAACTATACACAATGGCGGACAATTATCGTATTTTGTTTGATAGAACGACACCCTCCTACTTCAAAATCGTGTTTTTGACCTACTTTTTCCAAACAAGTCTTAGGCAAGGTACCAGTCAAATTAGAGCTAAGACAATAAGCTACAATTTAAGTTGTAATTCGCCTAAGACTTGTTTGGAAAAAGTAAAACACAATGCCAAAAACATGATTTTGAATTAGGGAGGTGCTGTTTTATCAGAGAGAATACGGTACTTAAGGACACTAGTAAACATTTGAAAAACTCAAGTTTTCCAGAAAATTTTGCATTATGAAAAACCAAGCAAATATACCGTTCGAAAGCTTGTCCAATCCGCTACAAAATTGAATTAACTAGTAGTCTATAAACAATGCACACAGAGACAAGGCCAAAGTATCAAATAATCAGTGCACTTTTCTCGGCGACAATTACTTGAGGACACTTTAAATCTATCTCAACTTTAGTGCTGTTCGTCTGCGTTTGGAGAGAAAATCTGTGCGTGAAATTGCAAGCACAATAAATTTTTCAAAATTTGCCGTCTAGCAAGCTTCATATCGCCGAAGATAACGCTGAAAGTCCATACTTGAAGAAGTTGAAAAGCGGCAAGAAAACGGAATATGAGACGGTCGACAACACATTCTGTTCGCCTACTGAGCAGTGACTGTGGATGAAACATTTATATAATATTGATTGTTTCGATTATTTTATGCCTTAGATATCTATTATGAATTAATAAAAATGCTGACGCTACTTAAGTATACTCCCCCCCCCCCAAAAAAAAACAATTTTTTATGAGGGTATTACCGTTTTGCTCGTTTGCTACCCCGTTTTGCTCACTGGAGCTGGGCTAAAAAGAGTCTCTAGATGCATTTTTGATCAAGAATCTTTCTCGGAATCATGTCTAAGGTAAGTGAGTACGCGCATCTCTAACTCTCAAACCCCCTACGCCCCCGGAGGGGCTTGGAGTTGAGATGCGCATACCCACATACCTTAGACACAAATCACTCAAAAGAGACTCTGGATGCATCAAAAAAGCATGCATACCGGAGTTTCTTTATGCGGGGCCTCCTAGCTAATCCTACTAATCCGACCTCCCACTCCATAAACCGCACCTCCTCACTTTGAGGGCCTGTATCGCATAGCACGGCAAAAAGGCCTGTTGCATTCTATTTGGACGTTACTGTGGAGCAGTTGAAAGCGAGCAGTGAGTAGAAAGTGATAACCAAAATAAACTTTATTAAGTGTCAAAGCGATTCCAAAGGTCTGTTGTAGTTTTCGCTTGTTTAGTGAAGCAAAAAAGAAAAGACAATTAAAACATCGCTTCTTGCTTTTGTAAGGATTCTTCCCTTCCACAAAATGCAAACCCAGGTCAAAATATTCTGTTTCCAAAGGAAACAGGATTCCCAGTTAAAATCCCAGTTTTGAAAGGTTTGAATTCAAATTAATTTTTTTTTTTATTCAAATGCTATATTTTATCAACAAAAACAGAAACAGGACATAGATATGATAATGTCTATGGATTGATCAGGTGTTCACCTTCACCTTCGACAGGCTCTTCTTCGTCACCTTCTTGAGCAATGTGCTGGATATGACGCCCAAACATTGCCTTGAACTTTGCCAGCGAAAGTTTCTTCTTTTCTTCAGTGGGCATATCTTCAAACGAAATGCTTCTCCAGTACTGACTAGCCATAAGAAATCCTTCCGCGTCTTTCAAAGATTTCACTGTAGAATTCTTAGCCAAACTTAGAGCCTTCGCAGGACCCGCTTCTAATTCTGGGTATGCTCTTCGCTTCTGTGCATTCTTAGACAAAGAGGAGTATGCACCTGCCAATGCAACAACTTCAGCCGGCATCTCTGGAAGTGGAATAACCGCACGCCCGAAGTCAATCTGATACAGAGTCGAATACCTAATTTTTTCGAAAGACATAGGGTTCTTAAGAATCGCCGCGACTTCCCTGATTCTCTGACTAAGCCTTCTTGTTCCAGTTGCACCCATCCCTTCATAAGCAACGAAGCATTCATGCGTAGTCAACCATGATGCGGTACCCTTCGGAGCTACTCCCAGAGAAATATCGTCAAACTGCATGATAGGGATCTTCATATCCGTTACAGCACCTCTATCAAGGATTATTCTGGCATAAATGGCCTTCTTTCTAGCTACGAACAAACGATGCATAACACACTCGACCATCTTTTCAATCATTGGACTTGCAGAGATAAAGGTGAGAACTCCTTCCTCTTCGACGAATCCGAAGTTCGGAATAGTGTTGATGACGCCAAGATGATTCAACATTCTCATCATGTCTTGCTTTACCATATCTCTGACACGTGAAGAATGAGTTTCAGTAGTGCCGCCCTTCATATAATTTGCAAAAGCCTGAATTACACAATGGATACCAGCTGAAAGACTAATCAGCTTTTCGAAGAAATCAGCAATCTCTCCTGGCTGGATAGTATGGAAAGCACAAATGTCATTCACAGTTTCCCTCTCGATAGCTTCAGGAACCCTAGTAGCTAGACTCCAATTTTCAACCTCAATCATATCATCCATATTCCCGTGTATTGGCTTCACACCACAGCCTAGAGCAACCAAACCGGATAGATAATCTGCTAGGAATGTTCTAATAAATGATTTCTCAGCAGCATTGACATTTGTCCCAACATTAGTGACGTAGTCAATAGCGTCATTCAGCTCAGGAGACTTCACAACAAGACGCATAGCAGCCATATATCGCGTTCTTACTCCCTTATAGGATAAATCGTAGTCCAAATTATTATCAGGGACAATTTGACGCACATACATGCGAACATTTCGGATATCAACCATAACTTCCTCTGACCCTGGCGCAGGAGTTAGAGTAATATTACCAGCTATTCCCCATCTAATACTGGTCACATAGTTAGGGTCGTTCAACATCATTCCCCAGATATTTACCGGAGCATCTCGAGTGTTATCAGCCGTCTCTCTCACAAAAGCGACAGGTTCTTCAATTGGCGCTGGGACCACAGGAGCCTGAATCAACTGAGGAGGAGGCATCGCACGAACTTCTTCTTCTGCTTGCGCACCATTGCCACCACCAAGAGTAACATCACTAGCAGAACGCACCAAAAGACGACGGCTTCTATCAACGACTTCCCTGCCATCTTGATCGACACCAACTTCATACTTCTGATGAGCAAACTGCAAAGGGCGAGTAGTCATGTTATCTGGAACATGCTGCATGACACCAAGAGGCAGATCACGGAAGTAGCCAAAAATTGCGTTGAAACTGCCCTTTCGGAAGAAGCTATTTCCTTTGGAGATGTCGAACTTGAGGAATTTCCCATACATTGTGCTTTCAATATACTGGATACCCTTCTTCGCAGCATCATTGTATGTCGAGATAGCGAACTCCAGAGAACGAACCACAGGCCCTCTGATTGTAGCTTCAACTCCAAGGCCTTCGTTACGTTCCAAATTTGTCGAGAAGCTATATTGCGGACCAACAAAGCAGCGAGAGATCTGGAATTCACGATTCATCCACCAAAAGTCCTCTCCGATTGACAGATCTGAATGGCGATAGCAAATGTAGACGACAAGCATAGCACACATAACATCTGCATGGATGGCCAAACCAGGAACTTCTTTTCGGAAATGGATATAATAGTACACCAAATCTGAGATAACCTGAGGACAGCTTTTCCCTCGGGCAATATAGTCCCTCATATTGATAAGATGATTGACAAAGAATAGATTGACAAAGAACGATTCGGAATGCCACCAATTGCAACACTCATCTTCTCGATATCACTAGCAGCATCTTCATTCATTCCAGTATGAAATACCAAGTTAAAGAATGCCATAACTCGGTAAGGAAGCGTTCTTTTCTGGAATTCATCGCCAAACGACAGCTCTTCCTCTTTCGGATTAAGCTTAATTGAATCAGCGCCGAGATAAGACGAACTCATTTCTTTAACCTTTAGGATTCTATTTGAATCAGCTTTTACTGGTAGCACCCAGGGTAAATGCGGGGAAGACAGTCAGGCTTGTACGGAGGTACATGTCCTTAGACATCCAGATCTCATTTTTCAGGACAATATCGAATGTCTTCCAGTTATCGGTCTAGATGCGGATGTTCCAGTTATTCCAGGGCACATGATGCCTGTTCCAATCTCCAGTGTCATGTCAGTTCCCAGGTCGTGCTACAGTTTGCTTCAGTCCAGTCATGCCTCGGATCGTGTGGTGGACGTTTCAAATCTGACTTCTCCTAGCAGTGTGATACCGTTACGCACGCCATTGCCATCCAGTTATGATCAGTCGAGCGAGCACGTGAATTCTTTCTTTTCTTTTAATAATAGTTCTACGAAAACTACATTCGAGACATCCGAATTTGTTGGCATGCTTCCAGCATTGACTTCAAATATTTTTGGAAAAAGGGGCTCTAGTAGTTCCAGTGATAAGTCTCTAGCGATAGAAACTTGTTGCGAAATTAGTTGTGATGAAGCGGTACCTAGTTTACGTAGATCTGGTAGGATTTTAGCTCTTCAGAAACGTTCCGGACGACTACATTCTACAGCTACACGACGTTCTACAGCTACACGTAATCCAGTTCATTCCACTTCTAATCCAGTTATTCCAGATACCCGTACCCCATACCCAGTTCAGTACCCACATGATAACCCAGGTTTACGCCCAGTTGTCGCCAGTTCTGCTCCAGTTACAAACCCAGTTGCTAGTTTTGATTTAGTTCTACATCCAGTTACTGCCAGTTCTGCTTCAGCTATACTCCCAGGTTGTTCTTCCGGTAATCCAGTTATGTTCTTGTCGGAAGATTTAAGCACCGTTGTGGGCAACCACAAACCGTCTAGAAATATCTACAATAAACTTACTCGTCTAGAATCCAGTTTGATACACGACTTGAATAAACTATCTTTTGCCCAAAGTGATTTTTCTAGACGGATTGATATCCAGACAGAACTATTACTTAAGCAGGGACAGTTTATGGAGAGAATCCAGAATGATGTCCAGGTTACGTTAAATGATTTCCAGAATAGAATCAATCTACAGGCTAGCGTCATTGAAGACTTTGAAGAGCGGATCCTTGATGTGAAGCAGTACGTGGACCTCAAGGTTGAGAAAATCGAGGCTACTCTTCAGAAGGCGTTCGACTACATCGACACAAAGGCCAAGTTACTTTTAGAACATCATAAACTATTGATTCAGATGCACCACAAACCCTTAACCTTCCTGATGAAAAAGAAAGACGCCAGTCCCAGTTTATCCAGGTGGTGGTCCGAATTGCAGGGCTACAATATCCAGATTGAGTATGTCGAGGGTTCTCGACATGCACTTAGCGATGCATTATCTCGAGCAGTCCAACTCGATCTTCCAGATAGTGAATGCCCAGGTGAAATTGAAGATATCACCGACCAGTCTTGTCTCCTACTAAGAACCCCGCCAGTTGAAGATTCGTCTTCCCTTCCAGATGCTGAACTGTGTAATGCACTTGCTCGAACACGGTCCAGAAAATATGTTGTCAGTGGCAATATCGCACAACTTCAGAGAGAATGTAAAGAACTTGGTCCAGTTATCCAATACCTAGAAAACGAAGAAATTCCAGATGACCCAGTTGCAATGAGTGTTGTACTATGGTATGCTGAAAGGTGCACCATAGTTGACAATGTTCTTGTCCAAACCCTAGATTCCCAGGTTCATCGAGTCTGCGTTCCAGTTAACATGCGTAAGGAAGTATTTACCCAGTTTCATGCCTCCGAAGTAGGTGGAGGTCATGGTAGTAGCCAGAAAACGATAGCGAAAGCCAGTAATTACTGTTGGAAAGGTATGCTTTCTGATTTAGCCAGGTGGTGCAAAGAATGCATGGTTTGCCAGTTACGTCGACCCAAAAGGGATCGTATCCCTCTCCAGTTTGTTAAAAACACCAAAACCTTTGCAAAAGTCGGCATCGACTTATGCGGACCATTTCCAGTTACCAGAGAAGGGAATCGACACATTATGAATATAGTCTGTTGGTTTACCAAATATGTGATCTCTATCCCAGTTCCAGATGCGAAAGCAAAGACCCTAGCAGAAGCAATTCTGAACAAGTGTATCCTAGTTTACGGCTGTCCCGAAGAAATAATCACAGACAACGCATCGTCATTCTCCAGTGAAATGTTCCAAGAATTGTCCAGGTTACTAGCACTTCGAAATGTTTTCACAACGCCGTACCACTCTGCAGGGAACGGTGCAACTGAGAGGTCGTTCCGAACTTTCCAGAATATGATGGCCAAAACCAGAGCTCTAACTGGGAAAGATTTTGATCAGATGCTGCCAGCTACTACCTTTGCCTATAATGCCAGTTTACACCAGACCACGGGGGAAACTCCGTTCTTCTTAATGTTTGGTCGTCAGCCCCGTTTCCCAGTTGATGCCATCCTTCAACCTCGTCGCGACATTCTTATAGACACAGATATTAGCCAGTTTCGAGCCAATCATGTCCAGATTCTCCAAAACGCTTGGAAATTAGCCATCGAGACTTCCGAAAAGAATGCCAGTTTGTTTAAAGCACAGTATGATAAGAAAGCCACGACCTCTGACTTACAAGAAGGTGAGTTAGTACTCCAGAAAGATGACGTTCACCAGGTTGGAGAGTCCTATAAATTCCATATGGGATGGAAGGGCATCTTCAGAATCCAGAAATTTGAAGGCCAGAACGTCTACATCCAAGATTGTGAATACCCCGAACGAGAACCGCTTTTAGTCCACCGAGACAAAATCAAACGATTCTACCCAGTTTGCGAAACTCCAGATAACGACATTTCTCCAGTTCATGACGGCTCAGTGGTAGAAGATCATGCCGGTCAAAACCCAGTTGATGTGCCAGACATTCCAGGTGAGGTACCGGTTAAAGCTCGAGTGAAAAGGAAGTATGTGAAAAAGAAACGAAATCCAGTTGAGGCTGCTCCGGCACGATGTGAAAATCTTCGCCCAACCATAAATCGACCTCAGAAGTTTAACCACATTACATCACGTTCAGCAGCATCCACTGCAGGCACTGTGAGTACGCAATGTTTGAACCCAGGTACGAACCCAGTTGTACAACAATTCGTTCAGTGTTCCAGGGAATGGGATATGACATGCAATGTTTCATATCCTGAATTCTAAATCCAGTTTCTCCCCCGGTTGTAAATCAAGAGCTACACACATGTTCCAACGTTAGATCACACGAATAGCGTTCCCTTCAGTAATAACACAAACACATGGAAAATAGCATGTTTTTGAAATAGCGCCATATTTTTATGCGTAATGATGTCTCCCGGTTGTTCTTCCCAGTTATTTAAATTTTGCATGTGAGAGACAGTTGTCTCTGTTTTTGTTGTCTTCATTTATCGCTGTCTCTTCAGTTATTTCTAGTTGTTAGTTCTTGTTGTGTTGCCAATTAGTCAGTGCGGCATTATCCTGCATCCAGTTTTTGTTATTCCGTCTACGTTATTGTCCTGTTTGTAGAGCTTTATGTTAACTTTTCTTGTCTTTCAGCTTTTTCTCGCTATACAACGCTCTTGCTCTCGTGATGCAAAACGTAGGTGACAAGTCAGTTAGTGAAGTTGGTCCGGCTAATCCTTCCAGTTCTACCGGCCAGGGTGTTAATCAGTCAGATGTTTCGAATATTCCAGGTATTTCAAATTTCTATCCTAATATACCAGTTCAGTACCCAGTTAATTACATGTCTGGTATAAGTCCAGTTCCTTTTATGTCCAGTTATCCAGGTCCGTACCCAGGTTTCCCAGTTCAAGCCCCAGTTAGTATTCCAGCCAGTTACCAGTCGCAGTATCCAGTTAATCCAGTTTATCCCCATGCGGCTTTGCCAACTACTCTTCCAGTTAACCCTCCAACGGTTTTTCCAACCGGTTATCCAGTTAATCCAGGTACTCTCTCCAGTGAAGGCCATCAGAATGTGTTTGTCAACAGCTTGCCTGCCAGTCGACAGTCTTCAGGTCCGTGCAGTGTGTCATGGGCCGATCCAGTTAGTACTACGCCAGTGGACACGCCCGCTATGGTACAGTCGCAGAACCCAGGTGATGAGGAGAAAAGATACTCCAGTGCGGATGTAGCTAATATGTTCAACCAGATGATTCAGTCAAGACAGACAGTACCAGCCTTCACATGGGGTACTGGCGGTGGGTATCCTCCGCCGGTCCACTATCTTCAGTCTTCTCAGTTTCCTTCGTCGTCTCCATATCTTCCATCTCCTCAGTTTTCTTCGTCTTTACAGGTTCCTCAATCTTCCCAGTTTTTGCCGTCTTCCCAGTTTTTGTCGTCCTCCCAGTTCCCTCCTTCTTGTCAGGCTCCCACTCCAGTTTTGCAGCCCTCGGTTTCGACTTCGGATGACGCTATTGCTAAACTGCAAGCAACCATTCGACGGCAAGAGAAAGAATTAGAGCAATACTCTAGTATTCTCAAACAATCCGTAGGCCAACGTGCAACAGCACTTCCAGTTTCGCGACCCGGTGATAGCAGTTCCAGTTTAGTTAGTGAGGAATCTGTGGTTCCTGCAAAGGTCTCCAGTGGTGCGTCCCAGTCAACACATGTTATACCAAAATTGTCCAGTTATCGTGGTCCATCGTTCCCCAGTCGTGGAGTGACTGTTACAGCTCGTTCCACTCGCGCAACTACTCCAGGTCGAGGTAATATCCGCAGTACAGCTCGTTCCACTCGCGCAACTACTCCAGGTCCAGGTAATATCCGCAGTACAGCCACTTCCACTCGCGCAACTACTCCAGCTCCATGTCCAAGTAGAGATAGTGCCCCTACGAAGATAATTACTCGCCCCACTACTCCAGCCAGAGGGACTAGTTCCGCTACAGGTTCTCGTTCTGCGAAGACGGTTCTACCAGTTTACTCCACACGCCAGGTTGTTCCAAAAGGACTCTTGTTTGTAGGCAATCGGATACAGCCCGAATGGTCGACCAATAAACTTGGGCAGACTCATCCAGTCCCGTCTCGACGCAGCGTCTACCAGATTGTAGCAGCCAGTTATAAAACAGCGATTGGACTTTTAACGTATAGAGAGACAGCCAGAAGTGATCCACTACTAGTTTTCTTCGGAAACACCCAGGTACCACAAGGAAGTGCGACTGGTACTCAGTATTTCCTAGGTGATAGAGTGACCGTATTTAACACAGCGGTGATACTTGACCCTTGCGATAAACCATTCCCAGTTCAATCCGGCATGCAGTCGATTAGCCAGTTTGTTAACCCAGTTACTGATGAAGTTTATGCTTCGCACGCAGTAATCCATTCACAGATGCGTGACAAAGGGAGACATGGAGGTAGCCAGTTAGCCATAGTATGGTCTTCAAAAATAATCCAGGTTGGTCAAAAGGAGAAGTGGGAGGTCCAGATATACTCCAGAGATTTCCAGTTTGGCGGTACCGCACATAACCCCAGTGTGTCGGCCAATTTTGCTAAAATCCCAGGTTCTGAAGATGTAGTTATGGTGGATTTTACTCGTACATACACGTCACAATACTTCCAGTTCAAAAACTTGGTATCTAACAATGCCAATGCTCTCCCAGATGCTCGCACTGAGTATGACAAATCTGCTTACCTGATTGCCGTTCGACCTGCGCCAGATAACTATCTTCAGTCAGTTGCCAGA
>BBSZ01009723.1:0-22876 GCA_000981365.1 Subanguina moxae
GACTTGAGATGCGCACACATCCATACCTGAGAGAAAAATCACTCGAGAAACAGCTCATGAAAGTAACATGCATGCCAGAGCTTCTTTATGCGGTAGAGCCCTGTTGGCAAACCTATGTTCAAGATCTTTGGGAGCCCTCCTCCTTACAAAGTGCCCCCTTAATTGTCCCTTTCCCTCCCTATACAGTCCTTTATCCCTTTAAAAAATGGTCAAAATAATGTGGTCACTATACCCAGAAAGTTTAAGTACCTTAGGGGGGGAGGGGGGATCTAGGGTGGTAGGTTATAATTTTTTTAGGGGCGTATGCTGCAGTAGTGCCTGGGTTTCGTTAGCTTTTTTTTTTATGAAACCTATCAATTATATTCAGTATAAAAATATTTATTTTTAAAGAATCACATATTCTGTGGATTCAGAGTTGAAGAGTCGCTAGCTGTCTCCTTGAGCAATTGGGACTAATATCTGCTTTCGAAGGTGTTAAACATGGAGAAGTATTAGATTAAAGATCCTTCTATCAAATACGGTAGAGAGAGCGGCTTCTTTTAATGAAATATTGAAGCCAACACGCCCTTCTTTCTAAGTCTTTCTAGATCCATTGACCATATAAGAAGCATTTTTTGACTACTGGATTAGGTTAGCTAAATATTAGCTAGGCTAGTGTGTGTTAGCCGTAAAAGACTAAACCTAGGTATAATGTGCTATACGCTCGGCTAGCCCACTATGGCCTATGCTAAGTCTAATAGAGCCAGAAAAATGGTAACCTACTTTTCGCAAGAGCTGCTTGGACTGCTAGCAATGAGAAGAAACCATAGGCAAGACTGCTCCACCGGTGTGCAGCAGTAATACTAGTAGCAAATGGCGAGAGACAACATTTGATTGTACACAAACCTGCTCCTTACTCATCACCTCTTTCGGCCTGCTGCTTCCCCTGGACGGAGCAAAAGAGTGGGAATACGTGAGCCAGCTCAACAACAGCACATTCATTTGTGGACAACAGGCAGCAGCAGCTCCTGGTGGGATGAACAAAAATTACCATTACGATTTCTCTTGCTCCACTCCTTTTGTGTAATGACCAATGGCCGAGCAAATGCTTCCATTGTTTTTGTGGTCTTGGTGAAGGAAAAGAGCACACACATTTTACGACTACTACAAGAGGAAGGAGACTCTAAACTTAAATGATTACTTGCAATCGTGCTCGCATTCATCTCACAGGTAAGCGCACATCTCTAGCTCCCAAGCCCCTCAGGCCACGGGTTGCTCGGCGCCTTGGGCTTGAGATGAGCACACAAGCACAGACATTTATGAGAGACATAAATCACTAGAGAACAAAGCTCTGAATGCACGAAAATAGCATGAATATTTATGTGGTGGAGCCCAGTTGTCAAAACTACTTCTTCTTCACTGGCGTAACTGGGCTCGTTGTGGCATAATGCCTTCAAAACCTCTTTTCTGTATGTAATCGTGTGATTAGAGCACTTTCTTGTAGGTAATTGTATAAATCCTACTAAATGCTTTTTTTTTGTAGGAGATTGGCCTCTACTATATCATACACATACACCCAAAGTAATATATCTATCCTACGCCTAAGTGTTACACGTATTTTGTGGCAGTTAAATTTTGAGTAAAGTCGTACAATACATACAAAACAGTACAATCGATGCTCGATTTAATGAACCTCGAATCCAATTAAATTTGGTTGGTTTTTTAATTAAATTTACTAAGACTGACCCTCGATTCAACGGACGGCTGAGCCCGGTGCCTTGGAGCCCGTTGAATCGACCGTCGATTGTAGTACCCATCCAAAATATGGAACATGAATTTGTGAACAAGCGGCATAACCGATACAATTTTCTCTACATTTATATTAGTTATTTTTAATTTCTTGATGGGTTCTACAATCACTTTCTCCTTTTACGCAAATGCCTGTACCTTGTAGGTGTGGTAGCGCTTATTCTTTAGCTGTGAGCAGGATAGTTGAAAGTTGTGGAGCTGGATGAAGAAGTTAATTTTGAATTGCCGCCCTTCTCATGACTCATCTGTGGACTGGTAAATTGGCCAAGGGAGAAATGGTCAATTAGCATACATTTTTCAACTTCCAATGCTATCGTAGTCTATATTAAAAATACACAAGATGGCTTCGGAAGAGAATATTACTATCAAAGATGCTCTTATCAATGTTTCGGTGTGCTACTTTTGTATTACGAGCTCTATAACAAAAAAAAATCAACAAAATTTACGGTCTAGGTGCTCGACGACCTGCCCATAGTCGATGACCAGCCATGCATTGAGGCGTTTTCCCTGACATTGGACTGCAAAGCCAATTTTGACACCAATTTTGAGGACAGAAACGCTTTTATAACCGGCTGCTCCAAGTACATTGAAGAAGCGACTAGGCATGGGGAATTTGTGAGTCATACCTTTCCATCTGAAAGTGGCAGGCATTTTTAGAACGAAATGTTGCGAGAGGGTTTCCGACACGCAGCTCACCTCTACACCTGGAGATCTTGTTCTCGGGCTGTTCCTGTGGTCTGTTCAGTCTCATCAGTGTCTAAAAACTTCACCCCTCAAAATTTTCAGGTCAAATCTAATGACCAGCCAAATCGAATGGAAATCAATGAGCAGATTATGAGGGTGTTGGAGCCAGAAGTGCGCAAGCTCTACAACTTCATGTTTTTTACAGTAATACACTTTAACATAACAAAAAAAGGAGAGAGGAGCCAGTGGTACTACTGTATTACTACCGCCTCCCAAATCGTTTATACACCACCACCACCCAAAAAAAAAAAGAAGTACTTGGGCTTTCTAGGTAGATTTGAACATTTAAAAAACATTCTTTCACCATTTTTAAAGGATTAAGGGCTGTATAGGGAGGGGAAGGGACAATTAAGGGGCCATACCTGAGAGAAAAATTACTGGAGAAGCAGCTCTGGACGCATGAAAATAGCATTCATAACGAAGATTTTTTACGCAGCAGAGCTCAGGTGACAAAGCTATGTTCAAAATCTTCTCTTCTTTAAGTGGCCCTCGTTAGAATGTGTAGTTAGGGACTTTTCCACCAACTTCCCTAAAGAAGCTTTTTCAGTTTTTATAACTATATATACAAAAAAATTAGTTCATGGGTTTCATAACTATAAAACAATGCTACTGAAACCTATCACTTACTTTTATTTGAAAGCATTTAATGCAGCTTTAGAGAATTGTATAGAGGTCTATTCAAAATTAATTGATCACCTAGGAGGCATTTTTTCGCCATTTGAAGGAATTAAGGGCTGTAGAGGGAAGGGAAGGGACAAGTAAGGGGCCACTCGCTAAAGAGGGCCACTCAAAAAAGAGAAGATTTTGAACATAGCTTTGTCAACTGGGCTCTACCGCATTAAAAAGCTGTGGCATGCTATTTTCATACATCCAAAGCTTCTTCTCAAGTGGTTTATGTCTTATATATGCTTGTGTACGCATCTCAACTCCAAGCCTCGGAACCCTTAAGTGTTAGGGATACGAGCACAGACTTAGGATAATACAGTAGTAGCTACTTGGGATCGAGCCTACCTTAGAGATAAATTTTCAAATTTAAGCCTTAGACTTATGGTAGACCAACATAGGTTAGGCGTGAATCAGCGTAGACCGTATTTGACATAAGTTTGGTGGTTATCGACTGTCCTCCGATGGCCTACCCTAAGCCTAATGCTTACCTATGTATGTAGTATTTATGTAGAATTACGTCGTAGGTAGAATTTTGTCATATACCTTTTGACTCGCAATCTTGTGGCACATTCTCATGCTTCAGAACAACGCTGTCGCCAGATTTTGTGACGAAATAAAGCGGCTATGCCATCCTGAAAAACGCAAAGACTTTGTCTCCGAAGCCTATCTGCTTATCCTGGGGAAATTTTTGAACATGTTTGCTGTGTTGGACGAACTAAAGAATATGAAGGCGTCGATAAAGAATGATTTCTCCACCTATCGCAGGTACGTTTGTATGGTGTTTGAGAGTTTAGGCTTAGTGTATAACGTCCCCTTGTGGTTTGGTAGGTAACTATGTGGATATCCAGGTAACCATGTGGGTCTCCAGGACCTAACCACAGGGGTACCAAGTCAGATTGGTGGACGTTGTTGAATGCCTAATGTTTTAAAGGATAAGAATTAAGGGAGGTCCACAATGGCGGCATTTGGCAGTCGCGTTCAGCCGTCAAACAGGTCTCAGATCTCAGCTTTTTGAAAAAAAGTTGAGATCTCAGACCTAACATTGGCCAAAGGACTAAACACGACAGCCAAACGCCACCATTGTGGCCGATCCTTTCGACGGAGAACTAGCTACGACCTGGATATGGGCCGTAGCTAGGTCAACACTCATCAGTCATGCCTACTGTGATGAAAATTTCAGAGCCGTGCAATCTCTTCAAAGTGTTTCGTCGGATCTTCATCAAATGCACAACCTGAGCTTGTTTCTTGCCACTCAAAACAAGATCAAGGAGTGGCTGAGAACTGAATTGCAGAAAGTAAGGGTTTTGGAAAAAGAAATGTGGATGGCAAGTTTTTTTGTAGATTGAGGCATATGAAGAGCTTCTAGCTGATGTTGTCAACATTTGTGTGCATTTCTTCGAGAGTCACATGTACATCAGTCCTGAAGAGCGACACATGTATGTGAAGGTCAGTTTTTAGTTGCTCCACTCTTGTCTGCATGTTTACAGTCACGGACGATTGGTAGAGACCGATTTTAGAATAGAATAGCCATAACTTTGTTTAACATGGACATATTTTGGTCCGGACTCAAGACTTAACTCAAGATTTAACTCAAGACTGACAATGAAAACAAAACAGAAGACTACCGAAGAGGAAAGGTAGGGTAGGATAGGATAGGACAGGTTCTAGTAAGGTAGGGTATGGTTGGGCTGGGTAGTATAGGGTAAGGTATGGTAGGGTAGGATAGGGTAGGATAGGACAGGGCCTAGTGAGGTAGGGTATGGTTGGGCTGGGTAGTATAGGGTAAGGTATGGTAGGGTAGGATAGGGTAGGACAGGGTCTAGCTTGCTAGCGCTTTACAATATGAAGAATGCCGAGTGACATCGCTGCCGGCACCCTCCTTATCGAGGGTGCCGGATTAACGAGGGTCGACCCTACTTGCTCGCCACCAGCCTCAAAAAAGACTTGATCAAAATCAGGCAATTCTAAGATCGGGCGTTGTCAATTACCCAGTATAGTACATGGCATTTTTTTTAGGTGATTGCCTTCTGCTTGTATCTGATGGATGGAGAGGTGTCGAATGTGGCCAAATTGGACCAGAAGAAGAGGATCAATATTCCCAAGTTTGACAAAATTTTCAAGGCTGGTTGCACAAGGCTAACTATAAACCATCAACTACTTCTATTTAGTCTATTGAAGTGGTGCCTTTGTTCGGCGACATGCAGATCCAGCCTTTCTCCTTTGTCAAGCGATCTCCTTCCTATGATGCATCCAAGTGGCCGCTCTCTTCCCTGGAAGGTTATTTTAATGAATAATATAAAAAAAATGTTCTATATGGGGTCATCTTCGCTTTATAGGTGAAAACTGCCACATAAATATTGTCCAGAAGCTGAAAACCATTAGAGAGCACCACGATGAGTATGTAACTCATTTGGCGAGGATAAAAAATGAGGTAAATCCACTTTTGTCTAATCCATTCATCCACTATTCACATTTTAGGTCTCCGTTTATGATAAAGAAGGTCCCAGAAGTGATGCTGAAAACCGGGAAATTGCCAATCTCAGCCTAAGTGGACTCCAACTGTTGTGCTCCTGGACTTGCGATGTGATGGAGACTGTGTCGTGGAAACTGCTTCATCCGACCAACTCCCGGGATAATCCCGAATGCCCAGATACAGCGGAAGAGTATGAGCGAGCCACCAAGTACAACTACTCTCCACACGAAAAAGCAGCTCTGATTGAAGTGGGCATCGATAGACTGAAATGAATTTAGGAATTAGGTGTCTATTTAGGTGATTTCCATGATAAAAGGAGTGCAACTGCTGATTGGCAAGATGGAGGCAGAATTTTCCATGGCTATTCGACGCCACATATATGCTGACCTGCAAGACTTTGTCCAATTGACAATCAGAGACCCACTGAACAAGGCTGTGAAGAACAAGAAGGATTTCTTGTGTGGGTCAGTCAGAGCCTTCACAAAACACCACTCACTCAGAAAATTCTTATTCAGAATCATGAACTCAATCATTGACACATGCTCGGATAATTCAGGCTGCGATCAACTAAGCAAATATGGCTCTCGCTCTTCCGACCTTAGTGTCAAGTCGACGAAGAAAACCAAGAAGTCTGACTCCAGCTCATTGTCGGATATTCGATTGAAGAGGAGAAGTGTGGCACCCAGTAGCACACAGGTAATATGGCATTAATATAACTGACACCGTCCTCCAGGGTAAACACCTTAAATTATGCAAATAACAACAAACGCAGTTGCAGCCCTGTCCTAGAGTAGGTAACACTTCCCCTTGTCGTTTAAGACCCTTTTTAAGCTTTTCTATTGCGCTAAAGACGGTAAAAAAGCTATTTTTCGGCCTCTCTTCGCCACATGATACCAGCTTTCAAATGCCGATGACAATAATTCTTGGCTCCACCACAATACATCACCATAATAAACTTTACAACATATGCCCCTTGTGAGCTACAGCACATTTAATTTTTTCAAGCAAGAGTATGTGATAGGTTTCAGTAGTGCTCAAGTAAAGAAATTATGAAACCTATTAACTAATTTTTTTGTATATATTTTTATAGAAACTGAAAGCTGTAGTTTGAGACGCGATTACTTAAATATTGTATTGATTAGTGCGGGTGCGTTGTACCCTTTCCCCAAGAATATACCGTATTTACTTATTAGATTCTGTATTATATCGCTGCAACTGTGTTTATTTGCTCCAATAAGCGTATTTACCGTATTTACTCTAATAAGTGGGCACCCTCTTTCGTCACGATGATTAGTTGTCAACAATCTTTTAGGGCTCCATCGCTCTACAATTGGGTATTAAAACCAAATTCAAAAATGTACTTGAGATTCCACGCTACATTTTTTAGTACGGCATCAGTACCCAGTTGTGGGGTGGTTCGGCCGTAAAAATCGCTAAAAAAGAGAAAATCTATGCACTCGGCGCTGTTCTTTGGAGCTGCAAAATTTTTAATGCTTTCAAGTGAAAATAATTGATAGGTTTCAGTAGCGCAGAAGTAAGAAAGTTATGAAACCTATCGACTAATTTTTTTCTATATTCTCTTGTAGCTTATAACCACAAGTCATGAAAAACAAATGCTGATCTGTGTTTGCCAAGCACCCAAGAGTCTTGTTCTGATTCATCTCGCAAGTAAGTCTGTGTGCGCTTCGCTAACTCTCAAGCTTAAGCCTTCGTAAGGAAGCTTGGGGGCTTAGAGTTGAGATGCGTGCATAAGCATACCTGAGACATAAATCACTCGAGAAGAAACTCTGGATGCACGAAAATAGCATACATGCCAGAGCTCTTAATTGCGGAAAAGTTTCATACTAAATACTGTGCTTAGATATGCTTATTGGTGCACATTAATTAATTGTTACCAAATTTAAGTTGTATATGGCAAGAACAATGTTGGAGTCGCTGATTAGCGAGAAGAGTGGATCAAGTGGCAAACGAATTTTCCGCAAAGACATTGACGCAAAACATCTCGACAAAATGGTCAGTTTCTTCTCAAATGCTGCCTACTAGCTTATCCAAACTTCTTCTGCTACTTATTTTGCTTTTTTCTAGGTCAATTTCCTGCGTGTCTCCTACTATTGGCCAGCTCTGCTGCATTTGTCCAGGTCCCTGGAGCTGTGTGCTGACTTGTCCCAACTATGGTTTCGAGAATTCTACCTGGAAATGACGATGGGCAAAAGAATTCAAGTAGAGTACTCTTTAAAACTGTTTTCTGCACTGAAAGAATGGATTTTTTAGTTCCCAATTGATATGTCGATCCCGTAAGTCAAGTTTAAATCGATGGTTTGAAAGCTGATTAAACCACTTACATCCATCTAACACCGGTATTCTAAACCATTGCGCCCAATCATTTATAACCCCTCGCTCCAAATAATATAATCCTCCCCCAGATAATATGCCCCCTCCCCCAAATAATATAGTGTTGGAAACCAACGTGAATACTTCTAGGACGACCCATTTCTCCTAACTCACTTCCTCAATTGTATTTTCAGATGGATTCTCATTGAACATATTCTCAGTTCCCAAGACCCGGCCTTAATGGAGTGCATTTTGTACCAACTAGATCTATACAACGATGCTGCCAACTTCTCGCTGAAACGCTTCAAAAAGCAGTTTTTGTATGATGAAGTGGAGGCGGAAGTAAATCTCTGCTTCGACCAGTTCGTCTACAAACTCTCCGATGCTGTCTTTACTCACTACAAACAGCTGGCTGCATGGTTGACTGTTTTCTCAACATTTAGTGGATTGAATAAAATTATATAATGTTTAGCATGTTGCTTGACAAAGGCTTCAAGACTGATTGTGCTCGTTTGGGCATTACTATACGCACTCCACCAGCAGCTAGATTTGAGGTTCTGTTCAAACAGCGCCATGTTCAGGTAATTTATCATCACCTTTTTGACTTTACCCTATTGCAACATTACGACTATAACCCATGTGCTTTAGTGCTGCATAAGCTTAATATTTCCAAAAGTAAAAGTAAATGATGGGTTTCAGTAGCGCGGAAGTAAGGTTATGAAACCTATCAACTAGTTTTTTTGTGAAAATGTTTATAAAAAAATGAAAAAACCGGTGCACATAAATCTCCAACTTCCTTCAAGTAATAAACCGTCAAACAAAAGGTGCTTGGTGTCTAGGCTCCATTGCATTGTACACCCCCTGCCAAACTAATATCTCTCCCGTCCCCCTGAAGGTTTATACCTCTTCGAAATGTAATTACGTGTGCCATCCCAATTTAACCTGCTTTAATGCCCTAAAAACGGCATAGGGAGTCCTTTTGGGCCGATACTTTGCGGTTAATTCTGCAGTTTTTTCTACGACCCATTTGTACAACTTTTTATGATGGGGTAGGGATAGGGATTTGTGGTGTTTTGGTGGAATAATGCAATAGTACCAAAGTTTTTTTACCACATATGCTTTAGTTGCTGGGCAGATCTATTGATTTGAACCGCCTGATCAGCCAACGAATCAATGTGGCCATCCAGAGATCTTTAGATGTGGCCATCTCCAAGTTTGAGTCGGAGGGACTCTACTACGTCATGGTGACTTTTTGCTTATCTTTTTGCTTTGTTGCTCATAAACAAACATTTAGGCTCTGGAAAACCTGCTGGAAACCAACCAGCTATGCTATCGCCTGTTGAAAGAGCATCTAGGAGCGCTGGGTGACTTTCAAGACCTGTTTGTGGAAGCCAACCACCAAGTGTCCTCGCCCAATGGACGCATCACTCTGCACATCTACATGGAACTAAGTGCCGATCTAATCCCCAACTACTGCTTTAACACCACCACCAGAAGATTTGTGAGGGGAAAGGTGGCTTAAACTGGTTGGCGTCTCAACTTATTTGGCTTTTCTTTTAGGTCAATTACCGCAAACCACCAGACCGAGAGAAAGCTCCTGTGGTTGCCTATCCCTATGAGTTTGGATCCAAGTCTTTGAATGCTGCCTTTTCCAACATCTCCGCCATGTACAACGGGTTTGTGGGGTTGCCTCACTTGAAGGTGGTCTCCAAAATACTGGGATATCAAGTAAGTCGACCTTTTTGAAGTCAAAGATTAAATATTTTCCTAATACGATTACAGTCGCACATCTTATTAGCAGAATCGACGATGCGTGAAAATCGAGGTTTGACTGTAGTTACATTTGGGGGTGGACGTAGATTTATAAACTTTGGGGGATGGTGTCTATACTTAGTCGGATCATGATGGAACCCATCAAAATTACCTATTGCAATACTATATAGTCACTTTCACTAGCTGGAGGGACCCACTAAACAACCCCACCAACTGCTATATAAGCTAGAGATACCACGCCTGATTGCATCAGGCTGTAGGGATAGCACTTTTATGTGGGTTTAAGAGTCTGGGATGAGGCTATTTTTATCTACCGTCAAACCTCGATTTGACGGCCCCCATTTTTCCAAAAAGGAATTGTTAAATACGGCAAAAAAGCCTCTAGACGCATATATAATGAGCAAGAGTATTGCACAGGATTCATCTCGTATGTAAGTCTCTCTCACATCTGAAACTCTCAGACCTTCCTAGTCTTCTCACGGATGTAATTGAAGCTTGGGAGCTTGTAGTTGAAACACCTAAGACATAAATCAATCGAGAACAAGCTGTAAATGCATGAAATGGCATGTGTGCCAGAGCCTTTTTATGCGGTATATCTCATTCAACAGCACCATGTTCAAGATCTTCATTTTTAGCTGAGCAGGGCCTAAACGATAATCTTGGATAGTCATATCATAGGCCCATAGGGCTGTAATCCCGTAGGGTGCCATTTTTGAGGAATTTACAAGATTGTTTCTTTCTGTCACCTTTCCCTAGTATTTATATATTCTTTTTGGAAATAAATGATGGGGTGTGGTCGAGCCTAATCTGGTACTACTGTATTACACTTTACTACTTTTTGTGGCCGGAACTGAAGACAAAGGCATGTTCAAAGCCTCATAGAACAATCGCGCAGCCGAAGAATTCGTTGTAGATAGAGTGGCACCGCTTTCCACTTGATGTGATCCAATGGATATTTACTCTATTAAGCGGGCACCCTGGCTGATGAGGTTGCACCTCTTCCTGAGTCATTTGAGATTGATCTCATTATGTTTCCTAAAATTTTTGAATTATGATACGAAAAAAGGTCGAAAATTAAGCGGGCACCCTCTAATAAGTGGACCCCCTAGCAAAGGGTCGAAAATTAAGCGGGCATGCCTGCTTAATAGAGTAAATACGGTAACTTGGCAGAACGGTCAAGAGAAAGTATTTCATCTAATGATGGGCATTTTGATCAGTGGCTATTGTGGTTCTTTGAATATAGACATATACCATTTTGTAGAGGAGAAAAAGGGCTTTCAAATGACACCAAACACTCTGTTCGATAGAACACATATCACAATCAGAAATGTGCCTCACCTGATGTATAAAATATTGCAGGGCATAGCTGCTATCCTAGATGAGTTGCTAGGTTTGGCGAGGACTGTCATCAACGACCCTCTGAAAGCCCATGCTCGAGTGCTTTACAACTTGGCACCCAAAATGTGTAAATTGCCACGCTACGACTATGGAGCTGAAGGTCAAAACCTCTCTTTCTAGCTTTTTCTTGTCTAATTCATAGCTTGTCTGCAGGAGTTCTGCAGTACTACATTCACCACAACAAGGAGTTCATGGGTTATGCTCCCCTTAAGAAAGAGCTGTGCCAGGCTTTGCGAGAACTGGGCAATGTGATCACCTTCTGCATGCAGTTGGAGTTGGCCCTGGCTCAGGAGGAGATGCTCGACCTGCTGAGTGCCGCTGCTTTCACCAATGTCATTCCCAAACCAGCTGCCAACAGTAAGTCAAAAATGAGGAATGTCGGTTTCTAACCTTCAGAATGTAATTTTTGGGCATTCGGCCATGTCATAACATGTCCCTTCCTCATTGTTAACATTTTTTGACCGTTTTTAGAGGGGCTGACAAAGGGCTGTATAGGGAGGAGGCGGGACAATTAAGCGGCCACTTCCTATCGAGGGTTCACTAAGAAAAAGAGCAGACTTTGAACATAGTTTTGTCAACTGGGCTCTACCACTACAAAAGCTCTGGTATACATGCTACTTTCATGCATCCAGAGCTTGTTCTAACCACAACCCATCACTTATTTCCAAAAAAGATACAAATATATAGATGCTGTTTTCACGCATCTAGGGTGTGTTCTCAAGTATTTCTCAAGTGTGGGTGCATCTCAAATACAAGCTACCAAGCCTGCACCCATTATAGGGGTACGAAGGTTTGAGAGTTTGAGATGCACGCAAAGACTTACCTACAATCTAAATTCTGCGCAATACTCTTGTTGATTGTATATGCATTTAGAGGCTTGAGAGAGAAACGTGAAACAGTCAAACCTCAATTTAACAGCCCCCTTTTTCGGATTCATCTCGCAGGTAAGCCTATGCGCGCATCTCTGACTCTCAAGCCCTTTACAGGGGCTTGGAGAAAAGCAGCTCTGGATGCATGAAAATAGCATGCATGAAAGAGCTTTCTTATGCGGTAGAGCCTATGTACAAGATCTTTTCTTTTTATGAGTGGGCTCTCCTTCGAAAGTGGCCCCTTACTTGTCTTCCCTCCCTCTGCAGCCCTTAGTCACTTAGAATGAAAAATGTTTCCTTTTGAAATAGACGCACTAGCTCTAAAGCTGCAACCTCTTAAATGCTTTCAAGTCAAAAGTAGGTGATAGGTTTCAGTAGTTATGAAACTCATTAACTAATTTTCTTGTATATATGTTTATAAAAAAACTGAAAAGCGATAAGACGTCAAAAATATTTTTGTAGGGTGAGAAATAAGCTAGGGGCGGATGAAGCACGTATTTAATGGCAGTTACATTTTGAGAAGTAGTGTATAATCCAGTGGGGTACAGTCAACCCTCGTTATTCCGCCACTCCAAGGGACCAGGCTTTATTTTTGGAGAATTATAATTCAGTGAACATTGTTTAGAAAGTATTAAAAGTAGGGTTGTCGGATCGGATATCCGATTTCGGATAATATCCGAAATTATCCGGGATTTTTTCGGATATCGGATACGGATCGGATATCCGAATCCGATATTTTCGGATATCCGACAACCCTAATTAAAAGCCATTCTTAAAAGAGTAAGTTTGCAGACTTGGAAGAGCAAGAAATAAAGATGAAACGGCTGGAAAACAAGTACTCCAGGATACAGATAGCTTCTGTGGTACAACAATTGGGAGGGGAAAAAGTAATTTTTGTGCCTTTCCAAACCACTTCACAATCCAGCCAATTTCAGCAAGCTCAAATAGCCAAAGAGAGTGAGCTATTGACCAAAGAACGACTGTGCTGTGGTCTGAACATATTTGAGATGGTGTTGACCAAACTGAGGGACTGCCTGCTCTCGGACACCATCTGGCGGGGAGATGCTCCCCTCAATGGGGTGATGTGGGTGGACGAGTGTGTCGAGTTTCACCGCCTCTGGTCCGGATTCCAGTTTGTGCTGTGCCTTATGCATGTCCAGAACTCCTCTAATACTCTGGACAATCCAGCCACTCAGAACGGGGCTGCTCATGTGCTCGGCATTGAGTCAGTTTTATTTTTTATTAGTTCGGTTTTCAGGTTCTTATCGGTTATCCTTCCCTATTCAGGTCTTTCGTAAAAATTTTCTAGCTTAAAGTTTCTGAGCTCTTCCATAGCTTGGTAGCTAACTGAAAGATAGCAAGTTACTTAATAATACCTTTGTCATGCATCCACAGCTTCTTCGGCTGAGGGAATTTTGTGACATACCGAGATTTCACATAGCAAAATTAAGGGAGATCTTCGGAGATGGTATCTACTGGGCTGGTTGCGCCATCATCCGTTTGTTGGGGCAGTACCGTCGGTTCGAAGTGCTCGACTACTCCTACCACTTGTTGAGAGTGCACAGAGCAGAGCCGAGATCGGGAGGAGCCCCACCAAACAAGGAGACAGCAACAACCTCTGTGGTCTGTTTTATTGATTGCAAAAAGCCAATTTAAAACAGCCAAATGTCGGTCTTTTTAGCCGGTCAACCTGTTGGTGGACAAGATTAGGAGAGTGCAGGCCGCCAACAACCAAATATTCGCCATTCTCGGCAACTACATGCAGCAAATGGAGGAGCAGGAGGAGGAATTGCAATTGCAACATTTCCCACCACCTGTCTACCAAAGACAACAAACAGGATCAGCCAATAATAGGTCTTCTAGTGCGGTAGCAGCAGCAGCAGCAGCAGCCACTAATGGACGTCAGTACTCTATGTGAATTGCAAATGAAATCGATTGGTTAAAAACTGATGTATTTATCATTATTTATAAACCAAGAAAATAATTGAGGATATGCTCCACCCTTTCAACGTTACATGACACCCACTTTCCAGAGATTTTTAACTTAAAAACAGACTCTACTGTATTATACCCCCTCCTAAATAAATATCTCCAACTCTCAAACCTTTTTTTTGGTGGGGGGGTATAATACGGTAGTATCCAACTCTTCATCCCTTAAAAATGATGAAAATATACTTCTTAAATGGTCGATGTACCTAAAAAAGAGTGTACTTTTATGGGGCGTATCGCGTTTACTCTAATAAGCGGGCTACCGTGATCAGCGATTTTTTTACGGCTCAACCACCCGACAATGGGGTACTGACACCATACTCGAAAATGAAGTCCTGCATCTCAAGTACATTTTTGAGTTTGGTTTTGATACCCGATAGTAGAGCGATGGAGCCGTAAATAATTGTTAACAACCGATAATCATAACGAAAGAGGGTCGCTTATTGGAGTAAATACGGTAAATACGCCTATTAGAGTAAATAAACATAGTTGCAGCGATATAATGCGGAATTGATCAAACATTTGTAGAAGACTTGCCTTAAACATATTTAAACATATATACAAAAAAATTAGTTGATAGGTTTCATAATTTTCCTTTTTCGAAACCTATCATTTATTTTTTCTTGAAAGCATTAAAAATGTTGCAGCTCTTTAATCTTTGCAAAAATGGCTTTGTTCTTCGGTAAAGTCAAAAATCATCGTTAACGTTATATAAAAGGCGTTATATAAAAGTTATATTGTGAAAAGTAGCGAAGAGTGGCAGAAAATAGCTTTTCTGTCGTTTTTAGCGTACCGTAGTCTCTCTAATTATAAGGCATGCCTTATAATTTTTCGACCCCCTCTCGAGGGTGCCTTATAATTAGAGAGTGCCTTATAATTAGAGAGTGCCGTAGAATTTTCCAACCTACCGATGTGCTGCACTTCAAAATAAATTTAACATCTGATCTAACCAAAAAACCTTTACTAATTTTTTTCATCAGTAAAACCGTGTAGGTATTATGGCCTTGGGTGCCTTATAATTAGAGAGTGCCTGATAATTAGAGAGAATACGACACAGGAGTTGGGTTTATGGCTTGCAACTACATTTGACCATTCAGCTTACGTGTCAGTATTGGCACCTAAACAAAAAAATTACTAGAAGAAATTCAAATTTTAGTCTCCATTCTTGCAAAAATTTGATATAACGAATGGTAAGGCGAAGTCTGCACTCACTTCTATGCCTTGCTTACACAAAACGTTTTGTAAACTTCCCATGATCTCAAAAACCATTTGGTAGCATTTTTCTTCTACTCTCTTCCTCATTTTTCCCATTTTTGATGGTACTGTTTGTGTAAATTATATGTAAATTGTCAACTGCTCACCAGACATTTTTGCCTTGAATCTTCTCTATCGCTTCCTCGGTCAGATCATCGTCTAGCTGGAAGACATGTCGAAACTCTTCTGGGGCCTTGTCTTTGATGATGGCAGCCAAGCTCTGACAGCAATACAAGTAGAGCGACTTGATGTCCAGGTAGTCGGCAGCATTCAATATTTGGATGAGCTCATTCAGCTCCACCTCCAAGTATTCTTTCTCCTCATCCGACAATGAGAACCAAATGCGTTCTCCAGTTTTCTCATCTTCTCTTACGACTGGCTCTGGCACTCCTGCAAAATAAGATAAAACGGTAAAGCTCTGTATTAGTCGTTTCAGCCCGGTTCTTTGCAGTTGAGACACTTTTTCTGCAACCCATTTGTTTTTTTACTCGAATATGATCAAAAAGGCGTTAAACGCTCTGTCTCATAAGTTAGTAAGACACCAAGTCAGTTTGTGCGCTCATCTCTAACTCTCAGGCTCCCGTTGCCCTTTACGGGGGTGACGGGAGCTTGAGAGTTAGAGATGGGCACACACCCATACTTGAGAGAAAAATCATTCGAGATGCAGACCAGAGCTTTTTTATGCGGTAGAGTCCTGTTGACAAAGCTACGTTCAAGATCTTCTCTATACCTGAGTGGACCCTTCTTAGAAAGTGACCCCTTAATTGACCCCTTAACTCACCAAGGTGAGCCTTGCACCACTCCATTACCTTCTGGAACACTTCTGCATCCACGGCTGGAACTGGGAATTCCAGACTGGGGTCATCCAGCTCGAAGTTGAGGTCCAGAAACATCTGCTTGAAAGTGGTGGACTGGGTGAGCGCGTCCAAAGAGGCAGCAATCACCTGGTTATCTCTGGTGCGCACCATCACCGTCTTCTGGCCTTCTTCCATTTTTGCTAGTAAGTAAGAGAAGAGAATATTAAAAAGCTAAGAAAAACGGCTAGGGCCCAGCTAAACATGCTTTGTTTGATGCGAATAGAATATGATAGCAGTAAAGATGTTTCTTTTTTAAATTTCTTTCGTCTTACACGTATTCATTAAAATTTACTTTGGGAAAAAAGAAATGGCACATGTTTTTATTGTTAACAAACGCATTGTTTATTAATTTTGTGTTAACTTTGTCATCTTCAGCCCTTTCTACAGCAATTATAGTTTTGTTAGCATTGAAAGACGTCAACTTTTGTTTATTTACGGTAATATAATTATTTTGGTACTAGTGCATTATACAATCCGCCCTCAAACGTCTATAAACCCCCTCTTCCTCTTGCCCTGCGCAAGTTCCATAGGACATGTTCAACCGGTCTTAATTAATTAATTAAGGGCTGTATAGGGGAGGGAAGGGGCAAGGGATCACTTTGTAAAAAAGAGGTGCTCAACCATATTTTATTGGGATGAAGGGGTGTATAGATTCGGTAGAGCTTTCGCGTTACTGAAACCTATCGCTTATTTTTATTTCAAAAGCATTTAAAAGATTGAAGGACAACTGCAGTTGGGCTTGTAAACGTTAGTTTTTTTAGATAAGTTGGTCACTTAAGAAGCATTTTTTCACCATTTTGATGGGTTGTGGGCTGTATAGGGACAAGGGACCACTTTGTAAAAAAAGAGGTGCTCAACCATATTTTATTGGGATGTAGGGGTGTATAAATTCGGTAGCGCTTTCGCGTTACTGAAACCTATCGCTTATTTTTATTTCAAAAGCATTTAAAAGATTGAAGGACAACTGCAGTGAGGCCTGTAAATGTTAGTTTTTTTAGATAAGTTGGTCACTTAAGAAGCATTTTTTCACCATTTTGATGGGTTGTGGGCTGTATAGGGACAAGGGATCACTTTGTAAAAAAGAGGTGCTCAACCATATTTTATTGGGATGAAGGGGTGTATAGATTCGGTAGCGCTTTTGCGTTACTGAAACCTATCGCTTATTTTTATTTCAAAAGCACTTAAAAGATTGAAGGACAACTGCAGTTGCGCTTGTAAATGTTAGTTTTTTTAGATAAGTTGGTCACTTAAGAAGCATTTTTTCACCATTTTGATGGGTTGTGGGCTGTATAAGGACAAGGGGCCACTTTGTAAGGAGAGTCCAAGATCTTGAACATAGCTTTGTCAACAGCGCTCTACCGCATAAGTAAGCTCTGGAATGCATGCTATTTTCATGCATCCAGAGCTGCTTCTCGAGTGATTTTTCTCTCAGGTATGGGTGTTTCCGCATCTCTAACTCCGTATTTACTCTAATAAGCGGGCACCCTGAATTCAAAAAAATGTATTCTGGCATTGTGTTTTTTTGACTATATTTTGTTGGTGGCTCCTGGGCATGTTATATACCAAAATGTAGCCTAGATTATAAGCTACATTTTGGTGTGTAACATGTCCAAAAGACACTAACAGAACATGGGCCAAAAACACAATGCCACAAACACATTTTTTTGAATTCAGGGTGTCCGCTTATTAGAGCAAATACGGTATACCACACCTGCAAGAAACAGAAAGTAGGCAGGAGGTTACCAATTTTGGCTCTCTCACTTTTGCTAGTCAGAGATTGTTGGAGATTAGATAGGAGGCTCAATCAATCATATTTTACCTTCTTTTCTTGATTTCACTTTCTTCTTCCTCGGCCAGTAAATATTTTTTATTTATATGGAAACGTGTTGTGTCTAATTGTTAGTAAGTGTTCAACAGTTGTTTAGTCTATGGTCGTTATGAAGCATTTCTAATAGTTCAAAAACGACAAAAAAAGAACTGTTTTCCACACTATTTCGTCACATATTTTGCCTTGGAGGACCAAGGTAAGCAACCTTATAAAAGGAGAGGGTAGGTAAACCACTTAGAGGGTAGATGAGCTGTCTGGAGAGTAGGTAAACCATTTAGAGGGTAGATGAGCTATCTGAAGAGTGAGTAAACCTAAGTAAGCCTTCCTTCCTTGTTCCCTTAACGGCCTCAGCCTTCTTCATCTTACAAGCCTGTGTCGCCAGACTGGAAGCGTTTGAGCCACCTTTGTCCTTGCCTTTCACTGATTCTTCCCTCGCCAAAAACGTGGTTGAGTTGTCGAATTGACTGTGCTGCTGTCTACCCTTTTTCAAAGTTATAGAGCAAGATATGACGGATGTGCAGTCCATTATCCATAAACCCAACTGATTTTTTTGCAACAGTCCTTATATATAGATTTTTTGGTGAAAAAGTTAATGAAAAACTTTGTAAATTTCTTCTTATTTCGGTTGTGACAGGCATTTTCTGCTCTAATTAGCAATATGTCAATCACTAAGCCCAACTTTTTTGACTTAGTCTAATTATTTTTTCCTTCAGAGCAATGCCCACTTCCTCGTTATTCAATTGGACTTCCTTATTTGAAAAAATGCCTGAAAAATCTACTTCTATTTCCTCCATGCCAAATAAGGTATGTGTTTTTACTGATTTGATTTTTTGTCACTACCAAAGCATGTCTCACATCCTTCAAATAAAAATTGGGCCCAAAAATTGCTTAGAAGGCCTTAGAAGGCAGGATTTCGAGAGAGGAGTGGAGTAAGTGGACGTGAAAGAGTATATAATAATACAATACGTAATTTTGATGCTTTTCATTTGCACAAATTCTAAATATCGACCCAGGCAAAGTATAACCACCATCCTAACAATACAATTGTCATTTATACAGTATTGCATAGATAATTTTGATGGGTTTCATATACACAAATCCTAAAGAAATCTCCTAAGCCAAAGTACAGCCATCATTCTCCAATGTTTATAAACCAAACCCCTCCCCCCGCCATGTGATAGCAGGCTTTGGTAGAATCGATTCTTGGTTGTTTGCCAATGATAAGTTCAGATCGCGGTGGTTGACTCTCCTTGTCTTACCAACAATGGCAATTGCCTTGAATCGAAGTTTGAATACAAGCGCAACCGGCTGACCATGGATGGGACAACACTGATGGTCAGACCAGAGAAGCATCTCTATGAGTTTCGGACGCAGTTAAAGCCAACCAAAACAGGCCTATTGTTGGTCGGCTTAGGCGGCAACAATGGCTCTACTGTTGTGGGAGCTACAATAGCTAACAGAGAAGGCATGACCTGGCGCACCAGGTAACACACCAGGATTTGTTTGGCATGCTTGAAGTGATAGCCTGCAGCTTACTCAACTTTATTACAGAGAAGGCGAGAAGAAAGCCAACTACTTCGGCTCCATCACACAGTCCACCACTGTGCATTTGGGATATGATGGTGGCAAACAGGTGTACGTGCCATTCCACTCCCTTCTTCCTATGGTTCATCCTAACAACTTGGTGATTGATGGCTGGGACATCAACAATGCCAATTTGTATGAGGCTATGCTCAGAGCTAAGGTCACAAATTCTTAAATGGGTATTTCGAGAGGGGTTCAAAGAGGGTTAACAGGGAGGTACGTGACCCTTTGACTTTTGTAGGTGTTTGAGCCGGAACTAATTGACAAACTGCGCACTCAAATGGAGCAGATAGTGCCGAAGCCGTCAATTTACTATCCCGACTTTATTGCTAGCAATCAGGGAGAGCGTGTCAACAATGTCATTGGGGGAGACTCCAAACAAAAGCACCTAGAAAAAATTCGTAGTGATATTAGACACTTCAAGGACAAACACCAACTGGGTAGGCTTTTATGAGTAGCCTTTATAGATGTTAAGAATATTGTTCACTTTTAGACACAGTGATAGTCCTGTGGACAGCCAACACAGAGCGCTTCACCTGTGTTCAGCCAGGTCTTAACACAACCGCTGAACAGCTACTTGAATCTATTCAACGAAATGCGGAAGAAATTTCACCATCTAATATATTTGCTGTGGCTGCCATTCTTGAAGGGTAAATTTTGATGTTCGTGCAAAACAAAATTGCTTCAATCATCGCTTCTCGACAGAGCGCACCGTTAAGCATTGTAATTTAGAGTGCGTTATAATACGGTAGTACCACAAGTTATATGCAGACAAACCACGATATAACGGAACCGTCAATAAATGCTCGCTGGCCCTCGGAGATTTGACTGCATATAATAATATATATGTGTATAATATAATATGGGTTTCATTATATATAGTGAAACCCATCGATCATTTTTACAACTAAAATATATGTATTTTTACTTAACTTACAGTGGAGGCATTAATGAAATTATGCATAAAAGATCTAAATGTGTCACACTTATTGTGTCACACAATGGTTCCCAACCCCAGAACATTTTAGCACTACAGCCAAACCTCGATATAACAAACCCGTGAGGACCAGGCAAAATGTTCGTTATATCGAGTGTTTCGTCTTATCGGGGGTCCGTTCTATCGAGGTTTGACTGTATTGGGGTATGCTTAACTGGGACTTCTTAAAATGCCTTTTAGAAAACCCAAGCACTTTTGGGAAAGGGGTATATTGTTATGGGGACGGGGAGGGGGGTTCGAGGTGAAGGTGTATACATACTTGGGGTGGGGTATAATACAGTAGTGCCGCAGGTGCTTCTACTAGTTTATTAAGACCGGTGATTCATGTCTTGTGGAACTTGCGCAGGGCAAGCCGTGCTCACCTAACCAGATGACTGACCATACTCCGACTCTGTCGAGACCCTGAATATTTCTGTCTTCATTCTTAAGGGTATTTTAGAGCTTCAGTGCTATGCTTTCGCATACAGCTACGTAAATTTAGTAGGGTTGATAAATTTCTAAGCCTGTTTTATACACTTGAGAAAACCGCAAACAGTAAACACACACTTAGAGCTCACTACATCAACGGCTCTCCCCAAAACACACTCACTCCAGGAGTCATAGAATTAGCCGAACAAAAGAATGTATTTATTGGAGGGGATGATTTCAAGTCCGGCCAGACCAAACTAAAATCCGCTTTGGTGGAATTTTTGGTGAGCAGTGGAATCAAGCCTGAGAGCATTGTCTCTTACAACCATCTGGGCAACAACGACGGCAAAAACTTGAGTGAAGCTAAACAGTTCCGCTCCAAAGAAATCTCCAAGTCTTCAGTGGTTGACGACATGGTGGAAGCCAATCCCATTCTTTATAAGCCAGGGGAGAAGCCGGACCATGTGATTGTAATCAAATATGTGCCATTTGTGGGCGACAGCAAACGAGCCATGGACGAGTACATCTCCTCAATATTTATGGGTGGGCAGCAGACACTAGCTATTCACAACACTTGTGAGGACTCTTTGCTGGCCGCACCACTCATATTGGACTTGGCTATTCTGACTGAATTGTTTACCAGAATCGAGGTGGGTCATACTCAGACTGACTGACAATTCACAACTTTTTAACTCAAAAAAACTGAACAGGTTCACGGTGCCCGTCGTCCGGTAGGTGTAGGGGATCCAGCGGGTCCAGTGGTCCAGTGAGTGTAGGGTTACCACAAGGTTACGAGTTGTTCATATGATATGATGCAAAAGGAAAAATTTTCTCTAGCCCTGCGGTCTCTTCTCAAACCCAGCACTTTGAACTAGTTTGATTCCTATATACCCTTTGATTCTACGATTATGGTTTTTGATAGCAATATTTTTGGTTCCCTCTGGTGCCAGTACCGGAGGGTGGGGGCCTTTGGGCTGGGGTTTAGGGGTGTTTTAGGGGGATTTTGGGGGGGTTTTAGGGGGATTTTGGAGGGGTTTCAATTCATTCCATCTTCAGGAAATAGCATCTCTAAAGCTATTTTTAGTATTCGAACGAAGGAACACAAGGAGCTTACAAACACTTTCACTCAGTCTTAAGTCTGTTGAGTTTGCTGCTCAAAGCGCCTGTTGTGCCGCCCAATACACCAGTTGGCAATGCTTTCATGAAACAATTCGTGTCCATAACTAAACTCATGACTATTTGTGCTGGTTTACACTCCGACTCTGACATTCAACTGGAGTTTTTTACACAAACTAATGAGGCTACCAAATTAGCCAATTGACTTTTGTGCTTATTTATTGAATAAACTGAACAATGATAATCATAAACCATTAACCCCAGCACCTGCACTAAATCGAGACTCGACTGTATTACATTTTGTTCTATGCCATATATTTTGGTCACGTATAAATAGCCCGTTTATGCTGTTGGCCGAGGTCACGTCTCCCACCCCTACAATGCCTTTGGGATCGGCATATTCTTGGAAATATGTCGTAACCATTTGACCTAAGGGAAGGTGTGCACTATCTGCTCGGAAAAGGGGGTGAATTGCGTAGAGGGCTAGTAGTTTCGGTCACCCTTTTTTTCCCATACTCTTTCGGTCACCCTTTTTTTTCCATACTCTTTCGGTCACCCTTTTTTTCCCATACTCTTTCGGTCACCCTTTTTTTCCCATACTCTTTCGGTCACCCTTTTTTTCCCATACTCTTTCGGTCACCCTTTTTTTCCCATACTCTTTCGGTCACCCTTTTTTTCCCATACTCTTTCGGTCACCCTTTTTTTCCCATACTCTTTCGGTCACCCTTTTTTTCCCATACTCTTTCGGTCACCCTTTTTTTCCCATACTCTTTCGGTCACCCTTTTTTTCCCATACTCTTT
>BBSZ01009724.1:0-17778 GCA_000981365.1 Subanguina moxae
TATTTCTATAAATCACAACTTACGCTTTTTAGCTGTTATGAAAGGTCTTGCCAATCTTAAAAGATATACCTGTAATAAACTTTTGCAAAAAAGTTAATTTTTAGCTAGCTAAAATCTCCTTTTCACCCAGCAATAACCTGCTGTATGTGGGCTTCAAATGCGGCTTAATGCGCGTCTACTCTCTTGTATTCTCCACAACACTCGTAAGTTCAACACTTACAATTCCTTTCTACTCACCGATGGCCATTCAGCGAAAATGGTCGATTGGTCTGAAGTCAGAACTGCTTGCGCATAAGTGCACCATCACTTCGCTGGAGGTGTCAGACGAGTTTCACATCCTACTGTCCACCAGTATTGATGCTCAAATAATTGTGTGGGACTCCAATAGGTTTTTTAAAAGGCAGTCAAACGAGAAAAATGTGATAGTGTGAAAGTAATTTAGACTGGAATTTGTTTCTCAGCTCACACCTCCAGCCACTTCTAACAATTCCGAGGAGACAGTCACCCTCAGCTGTATTTCACGCACCAACTGTAAGTCATACAGGGTGCTTCAAAAATTTAAAACATCTTAAAAACACCACAACATTTTTTGTAGGTTGAATTTTTTAACTGTAACAAAATTATAGTATACAAAGTATTGAGTAATAAAGAACAAACTTCTTCATAGTTCAAGGCCAGTACGTATTTATGAATACCCCCTTTGGTCCGAAAAGTGACAGTTTCAAATGTAAAAATAGAATATGAAAGTTCAACCTACAAAAAAGTTGTGGTGTTTAACAATGTTGGAATTTCTCGAAACACCTGGTAGAACTTTGTGGCCTTTTGTCTGTCCGCAAATTATTATTTTTTCCTATCCAAATTTTTTACAAATCAATCAGTGTTATCAATTGTTTACAAATCAGCAGCTCACAGTCACCGTTTTTAGCCGATATTTGTGTGGTGCTTCAGTCCGGCTTCAGCAGTCGGCTGGCCTTGTTTACAGTAAATGGCAAATTGGTGGGTGTGCATGAAGAGAAATTGACTGTTACTAGCATTTGCATGACTAATCTGCCTGAGGGCACTGCCATCAACTCTTTGGCTATTGCACTCCAGTCTGGAGTTATTAGGTTAAATTTTAAGTTACATACATAAAAACAATGTAATAAACTTGTTTGCAGGTTTCTTGAAATGTGGACAATGACAGTAATTAGAACCATCTCCGTCCCAAAATACCATGACACGATTATAAGGTTGGTGTTTTTGAAAATTATCTTTAAGTTTCCAAGAATCATACTTGGCTTTTGGGCAAGCATAGAAGAAAATGAAGCGATGCTGTAGCTAAATACTAATGTAATTTTTAATTTGCGATTGAAGGTTGCACACTGAAATGTGCTTGGTGATTTCATAAGCGCGACTGTTTGGGGAGCCCATAAAAAAGATTTTTTGATAATAAGAATGCGCTACGTGCATTGCACTGCGGTAAGAGAGCTGCGACCAGGTAACTCAAAAAGTATAGCAATTATAGCAAAGAGTATGTTAAATATTCTCGAAAATGAAAATTGTGGCCCTACTAGGATATAAACCCCCAAATCAAGTTTTTTAAAGAATTTAAAAACCATTTTTAAGTATATTTTATGATTGAAGGGGGGGAGAGGCGAGGTATGTATCGTAGTAGAGCCAAAATTTTTATATTCTTTTACTTTAGAATTTTTCTTTGTAGATCTCATCACCAAAATAATTTTCCTCTTGTTTAGCATTCACTTCACCAATGAATCCCGCCGCTTATATGCCGCTTTTGCGGGCGGTGCAGTAGTGTGCTGGCAAGTGCCTTTTAGTGCAAGTTCTTCTCCGGCTGCCACTAGTGCCAGATATAAGCCAGTTTTCAAAATGCTCACTCCTTAATGCCTTAATATGCGTTTTGATAGCTATTCTAGTACGCTGGAACAGTCACTAAAATTAATCATTATTGTCACTTCTTCAATTATTGTTACAGCTGTATCATAAGTCCCTCTCCCCTACCTTAGAAAAAGTTATACCCAACTGTCTCTTAAGTGTGCGTGTGTGCGCATATCAAATTCAAACGTCCAAGCCCAAAAAATTCAGCCTACAAAAAATGTTATGGTGTTTTTAAGGTGTTTGAAGTTTTTGAAGCACCCTGTATGACTTACAGTTGGTGTGGGAAGGGGGTTAATAATCCAACACAGTCCAATTATTTATTCGTTTTATTTTGTCTGTTGAATATTTCTTTTAGTAGCAGCTATTTTTGTGTTAATAGATACTAGGATTGTGCAAATTTGCGTTAAGATTGAATCCTGCCAATGTTAGGGACAAGCTTTTGAATCTGGTCAAAAAAAAATCGCCAATCTTGGAAAATTTTGTAAATGCTTAGCTGAGAAACAGTCGTTTTTTTGAAATCCAGGGAAAGGGGAACCCCGACATAAGGTCATTAGATCTTTTAACAAGGCTAACTTTGTATCAAGGCCTGCCTTTTTTTAGCCCAAATTGTTGCGTTTTTTGACAAACACCTACCAGATTTGGAATTCTAGCAATTTTTTGGCTTAGAAACTTTTACATCGAAACTTTTAAAAGAACATAGTAGGTGTAGTAACAAAGCAACCCAGCTATACATCCATGTTTTATGGCTGCCGGTATATCCAGCTTCGACTGTAGTAAAAATTTCAATAAGTCATTCTACCGTAAATGTTCTAATAAACATAAATTGTCAAAAACTTTTAGATTTAAGATTTCTTGGTTAGAAAACCATGATTTCAAAAATATAACCATAAATCACGCAAAAATCCTGAAAATTTTGACTGTCGAATATTGGCATTGTTCAATGATCCGCCAAGATTGGATTTCATTGTTGCCAATATTGGCAACAATGAAATCATAATTGATACGATTTATCTAAATATTCTACCAGATTCACTTAGTCATGTATTTATGTTAGTGCCTTTATTGTTTGACGAGATTAGGTTGCAAACCAACCATACAGGCTAGTTTTTAATGCACATGTAAAACGGGTTTTGCTCAAAAAAAGAGCAGTCAAAATAAATTATTAATGTTAACATGTATAAACAAATCGCGCATCAAACTTAAAATCAATAATACAAAAAGAAGCCCTGAGAATCTCCTTGCTCTGTCTTTAATCTGGTTGAGTGTCGATTCACGACTGTCTTCAAAAAGTATAGCGAATATAAAATATAGTCACATGCAAACAAGAAGTACTTATTTCCTTTAATTACAGCTCCTGATTCAAGATCCTATTCTGGGCATTGTGTTTTTTAGCCATTTTCTGTAGATTTTAAAAAAGTAATAACTTATTACCTTAATATAGATAAAACAATAAGCTGCAATTTAAGTGGTAACTTGCTTAGAAGTTGTCTACAAAAAGGAGCTTAAAATACATAATACCAAAAACAAATTTGAATCGGGGGGGGGGGGTTAATTAGAGAAAACACCTTATGTTACGTATTTTTTTATTTCAAAAACAAAAATTAGGACTAGTTTAGGATCTTTGTTATTACTAAAGAACTAATTGTTGAAAACAGTATCATGACCTTTAACTTTTGAAGATCTCAGCAATGACTTTTAATGCTGGTTTGTCTGCAAAGATGGCTTTTAAAAAGTTGTTCTCCAGCACTTTTGATACTCCAATCACTCTCAACTGGGGCAATAGTAGCAAAAGACGACCAAATCTGAAAATGAGCGCAGTCTTACACGTATCTTGAAAATTTGAACCAATAACAGGTTTTTAAAAGCGCCCTTTTTAGCTTTCTCCATTTTCTAAAACTATGGTTTACGGTTTTTCCCCTTCCAAAAAAAAAAACCCCTTCCAAAAAAAACCCCTCCTAATGCTGGCAGAAGTGGCCCCAGCCACTGATGCTGGCACACATGTACAAACAAAAGTTACTATCTAAAAACTATGATAGCGGCTGTTAGAGAGCATATATAAGAATGAAAAAAGTTCAAAGTGCTGGGTTTGAGAAGAAACCGCAAGGGTTAGAGAAACTTAATTATCATTATGTGCGTATTGCGCATAATATTTTTAGATGGACAGTTTCTATTAGATATTTCCCTCCCACAAGGGAGAATGGGAGGAGATATCGGTATGACCCGCGGCCGGGTAAAGCATATGCATGTTCTAAAAAATCCGGTATCCGTACGGATTCCGGTTTTTTGCCACCACCGGATCAGGAATCCGATTCGTTTCCAGAAATCCTGTCCGGAATCCCTTCGGTACTTCCCTCCTCCAGCACTAATAAAAAAGCGATAAAATTGGACTAAAATTGTTATCACTAGCGATAACAATTTTTATCGCTTTTGACATCCATGGTTTTACATCAAATACTTCATATTTTTTCAGCTTAATAAAGGTTTTTACACACTTTTTGTTAAAACATTTGAAACACACAGTGCCATCGTGTTCAGCATTGTTGCATCTTTATCGTATCATTGTCTCTGCAGCTTCATAAAAGTGCCTTTAAGGTGCTAAGCACAAATTTGAGGAATATGGCGCATTTATATTGTTTTTTGATTTAAAGTTATATGATCTAAGTCAAATAAATGCTACAATAAACCACCCACCTAGTTACATTGGCATGTCTTCTGCCGGAGTGTTGTTGAAGCATTATTTGCGCCTGGTCTTGAAGGCTTTCCACATAGCTCACATTTCGAAGACCTACAACTTCTGGTCTAAACAAACAAATGGCTTTCATGCACGCTACTTCTCCTTGATCTAAAGAGTTTTGTCGGAAACTCTCATACATCTCTTCCACAGCATTATCTGTCCCTCCTAGTAAAGGAAATTTTTCTGCTCCTGCTCCCATAGTCCACTGGAAAGTGCTCAATAGGAACAAATCCGGCCAGGCGGCCTCCAGCAAACTTAATTGATCACTCATACTCAAAGATGAAAATGAAGGCATAGTCTTGGCCCACTTGACGGCCATGTAGAGCAGTCGGCATGGAAGATCTTCTGAAGCAATTGGTGTTAGGTGTAACTTTAACTTAAAAATTGAATTTTATATTTCTTATAAGTGATACTTTCTAAATGGACAATCGAAAATATACCTGGAGAAGAGGGGTTTGAGCTTAACAATATAGAAGAGCTGAATAGGTGGTTGGCTGGGGTATTGGAGGAGTGGTTAGTGAAATGCTCGAGAGCCGAGGATAGGTTATGGTGAACAACAGGAGTCTGAGAAAGCAAAGAATCTTGGCTGCTGTTGTGGTGGATCAGGTGGAAAGTGGAAGCAAGACTGTTGTCTGGGAACAGACCGGAGTGGTTGTAGAATTCAGAATGTGGCGATGAGTTAGGAATAGTGGCAGTGTTTCTTGGTTGTCGTTCGTTTTGAACAGCTAAAATGGGAAATTGGTGTATTAGCATCGATGGATGAAATCTTGTAGAAATAAATTCTAAAAATATTCTATAATGACAGGAAGGTCACATTTTTAAGCTAAAAATTAAACTTTTAACTAAATTTCAGCTTAATCACTCTTGTTTTTTTCTCTTAAAGAGAAGGATAGCGCTTTTTAAACTAACCATCTTTATTCATTCCTTTGGCCAAACACTTCTTCAGACGACAAGCTTGGCACTGATTGCCTAAACTCTCTCATTAAAACTTAAAAAGCACAAAAAACATACGATGTGCTTTGTCGACCACACAATTTCCAGTGCCGGCCTGGCAACGGTAGATCAGTCTTCTTCGAACACTGCGTTTGAAAAAGCCTGAGCATCCATTACACGCCAAAATACCTCAAAACAAGCATATATATCAAAAACTTGTAGCATTGTTATAGGTTACCATAGTGTTTTCCACTGCTCACATCTGAACACACCGCACAAAACAGGGAAGAGGAGGAGGAGGAGGCGGAATTGGCCTGAGGACTACTACGCCCACCATTGAGTGGAGAAGGGCAGGGAGAGGCATTGCCCTCTGCAGCACACGCTTGCAGCAGGTTAAACGTTTTGACAGACAGTGCCATTGCTGTAGCTGCATTAGTGCTGTCACCATTTTCTGCTTGATTGTGGATGAAGAGATTGGTAGGGGATTGATCAAGGTTGAATCTGCAAACCAACACCCACGAAAATTATTTTTTAATTTTTGAAAGGTAATTTAATCATAAAAAACCAACGGATGCTCAAGACGAGTCTGTTTGAGTGCAGGAGGAGTGTTGTAGGCTGCAACATTCATCATGGCACTAGCAGTCATGGCTGCTAGACTTTGCATGTAAGCTGCAATGAGGTGAATTTGCAAGTCGATGATGTTAGAGTAGTATACTAGAATTTTTGAAACGTGCCACCGGCGGCCTTCATTAATAAATTATCCGTCACTCTCTAATTATTAAACATTTTCTAATTATCTGGCTCCCCCACGGAGGGTTGAAAAATTATACGGCATGTCGTAGAAACAGGAATAATACGGTATATTTCTATAACCTTATGTCTTATGAAATGATAGCATTTGTAGAAAGGATGATATTGGTTAATTTTGATTAACAAAGCTCCAAAAACTTACGGTGGCTCAGATAAGGTGCAGCTGACAGAAACAAAGAAGAAGAATTGTAGGCTGTGTCCGGGGGAATGCCTGCTGCAGAATCAGTCCTGTCTTCTGGCTCTTCTCCCAGCATGTCTTCAGCTCCATTTTCTTGTTCTAGACTACCACTAGCCTCACCACTATGGTCCTCTTCTGAAAGTACAAGCATGTGGTTAGCAATGAAAAAGAGCTTGACTTTTGAATGAACCAATTCAACTCTAAGCCCTTTTAATTACCCGGAGGAAAAGAAGCTAGAAAATTGGTGATTTCCGACTCCCCTACTAAGATTGGTCAAATCACAGAGAGATGCCTTACCTCACTATTTGTTTTTTTAGTCTAATGTGCGGCCTTTTCAAAAAACTATTGGATTCTTTTGTTGTTTTTCGTCCTAAAAGTTACTTATGAACAGTTATTTAAAAAAGTGTTATGTGTAGCCTGATACTTAATGCGTATTATTTGCAAACTAAAGCCTCAGTGAGTAAATCTTTGTCTGGGTTTTCTTCACAAAATGGGGTTCTAGATCTCAATCAAAGTTCTAAATCTTAAATAAAATTTTTTGATAGGAATCGACTTTGAAAAAATTTTCACGAATATCCTAAAATTTAAAAGTAGGCGTAAGAATGGTAGGCGTAAAAAATTGATAGAGCTGATTTCTATCAAAAAATTGAGATCTGAAACCGCATTTTGGCAAAAGTCCAGACACAGGCCCCACTCATTCATTGTAGCCGAGGAATGGTTTGGTGTTTTAAACAAAAGCTAAAAGCAGAATCTCCTTAGTCTTTGCTTATTTATACAATATTCTCTCTAATAGAAGTCCCCCTGCCCAGTGGTTAAGGGGGCTTCTGAATTTTGAAGGCCCATAGTTTTCAGAAATATTTTTTAGAATTTTTTTGACATATTTGTCCTACAGTTATTGTAATATTTGGTAGAGGAGAGGAAATCCTGCAAGTTGGTATATCAGACCCTTAAAAATTATTACAAAAATATAAAAAAATCAGTTTAAAAATAATTTTCAAAGTTTTCAAATTTTCAGAATTTTGAATGGGTCAAATAATAGAAACTGCGGGGATAGAAGCTCCTCTGTTAGAAAAAATACGATAAATAAGGTCATCTTACCTTCCATCAAAAGAGCAGCACCCAAGTTCTTATTAGCAGCACAACTGCTAGCCGATCTCTTCCTACTAGTCCGAGATTTGGTACTGAAGTTGAGCGGTTTCTCCTCACCTTGGTCCATTTAAACAAATTTTCCACAACTTAAAAAAAACTATTTTTTTCTCAAAGCAAAAGCAGAAGAGCAACCAAATACAGTAGTGAAAAGGCTTTGTCCTTGGAATGATGATGCCTTCTGCTGGGCCAGGCAAGGCAGCAGGGGTGTGTGGCTGTCACCAAAAGTTTAGGAGGAGAAGCATGGATCATGCTAACTGGTTGGGTGTGGCCTGTCTGTCTGCCCCTGTGTCAAAGAGTAGGCCCTATGCCTTGCCCCTAACTTTGATGTGTATTTTTAGGCAGTCTGCTGCAGCAATTCTTGATTGGCCGTCTTGTTTGGTGTGGCGCCATGCGCCACGCCCCCTTCTGGTCCTAATCCTGATGACTATTGGTTGGTGGTGAAAACACTGCTCTTTAATGCAATGGCTTGTGGTAGGGCCGATTGAAGGCTTAAAATTAGTTAAACAAACAGTTTTTGAGGTGTGTTTAATATACAAGCAAATGATCTCTGACAAAAAAAAATGACTACGGTTTTAAAATTTTATTTTTGGCGCTACTCGGTTATAACCTCCCCTCATACCCCAAAAAAAATCGATTTTTCCCAAAGTGTCTAACAAGCATTTTTATGTATAATTTATGTCAAAAAACGAACAAAAAGAGTATTTTAAAGGGTTTGAGGGCTGTATAAGCGAGGGGAAGGGACAAGTAAGGGGCCACTCTGGAGGAAAAGATCTTGAACATAGTTTCCCTTACGGGGACTTACCGTATAAAGAAGCTCTGGTATGCATGTTATTTTCATGCATCCAGAGCTATTCTCGAGTCATTTATGTCTCAGGTATGTTTGTGTGCGCATCTCAAATTAGTAATAACGCCAGAAACCTCTGAATGATTGCCTTTTTTGAGCCTCTTTTAGATGAGCGGGTCTGATGTAACTTCGGCTTTTTGCTTGGTTTTGCATCCACTACCAGGTCACTGCTTGCTCCATCGTTGGTATTAGTTTCTAATATCAACCCTTGTTAAAAAGCACAGTTAAATAAAATAAGAACACAAGAAAACAGACACCTAATAAACTGTATTTAATTCGTGTTTCGAGACCCCTGTTTCGCGAAACAAATGGGACGAAACATTTTCTGTTCCAGGCGAAACAAAAAATGTTTCACGAAACATGTTTCGAAGGCTTGTTTCGCGAAACAGGGCATGTTTCGCCAAAGTATAGCGATGACTAAACAAAAACATAACAAATTTCAAATACATTGAAGTAGTGTTTGGTTTCATAGAAATGCGTATTAATGGCCTCAGTGCCTTTAGTCTCATTTACACCAGCATCCGTGCTTGTTGAAATAATTGGCCTTACTCTTCTTGTGTGTCCTAGTTGTGGCCTCCGCGCCCGTGAGTGTTGCCCCCCAGCCTCCATCTTCTTGTGTGTCCCCGCCACTTATAAGATCTTAAAACTAAATTCCTTACAAAAAAACTGACAAAACGGTCTCCAAAAGCAAAAACATGATTTTTGGAATTCCATAAAAAAAAAGCGTGACAGACACATGCCAAATACTATATTTGGATTCCACTCATCTTTTTTTAACCAAAAATGTGTTTGTGCTTAAACAATTGCCAAACCAAGACATCTTCAGTGTCCAGCCAAACAGCCACTAATTGAATGCCACCTCGCTGCCATTTGCTGCCTACTGGATTACGGTGCTTTACTGCTGCTCTGCAAATGATGGCCCAACTCGCCATCTTTGGGGATTTCAGCAGCCAAGAGAGAGAACATATATTGGTGTTTGTTTAAAGCAGTCCCAATGCATCTATATTGCCAATTTGTGAGCGGTGCAATAAACCCATGGCGGCACTCCCAAAACGGGTGGTGCTAGCCAAGTGCAGGCAATAAACGTTAATCTGATTTGGATGGCCAGACCAAATAGAATTATCCACTAAAACATCCCTCCATTATTATTACGGGTGTGTATGTTTTAGAAGCAGTAGTAGCAGGAAATTTAGTGATGCTTGTTGGAGTAAATATCACTTTCCGGTTGGCAGAGGGATGCTACGGCTTCTAGGAAGGAAATACGGCTTGTATTACTTTTTTGTTTTTGAAAGGTCAGGGGAGCTAAAATATTTTTAGTGATTTTGAGACTAATGAAATTTATACCGAAATTTTGCAAGTCATTTGATTTAAATTTAGACCCAAATTCGATTTACTGCCAAACGTGCAGCCCCAACCAACATGTAAATATTCCCAAATTCTCTACTTAACATGAAATTATTTGAAACATAATAAAGTTAATTGGTACTTATATAGCCTACACTAGAATTGTAATCGAGAAACATTGACTGATGCGTTTTATATTTTTCCTTACGCCTCGATTTAAAGTTTTGCCAGGTGCTTGCAATCGTATAACGACACTGTTGTTAAATTCTTTTTTGTTATTAAAATCACTAGGTTTGGTAGAGGAACGATTATTAAAAAAGGTCACTGACCAAAATTTTAAAGATTTATCAAATTCAACAAAGTTAGCATTTTTATCGAGCAAATTTCTTTATTGGTTTTATTAGAACTCGTAAAAGAGTAACTCGATTATATTTGTCGTCAATTTGCCAACATTATTAAGAATTACAATTACAGGCTGATGAAACTCATCAAATCGTTCCTAATATATTTATATTTGTTAATGGCTGTAAATCCGCAAGTTTTCAAGAATCGAATTCCTCTTTAACGAATATTAATTAATTAAATGATTATAAACATTCAAAATGGTGCTCAAATTTTTATTTTGCCATAGATGCAGAAAAAAACTTTCGAACAGAACCAAGGGACCAAAGATAACACATATATTTTCTAAAAAGTTCAGTCGAGTCTCGATAAAGTGACACTCTGATATAGTGACATCTAGCGCCGGTCCAGAGGAATGTCACTATATCGGGCTATGACTGAAGTTTAATAGTGTTACTTTAACATGCAATATGAATTTGAGTCATGCAGTCAATTTTGCACATTTCTAGGATTGGTCCCAAGGAGGTATGCAGTATCAAGAGTTGACTGCAATTGAAACATCCCGCAAAATACAAAAACAAAAAATAAATAGAAAACAATCACAACCATTTACATATCTCTTACTTTGAAGGAAAAATAAAATGAATCAAAAAACCTTCTTTCAAAGCCCAACAAGGCAATAACTTTCTTCTTAAATAAGAAGAAATAAATTCCTGCAATGAAAATTCGCAGGTGTTCACATTGAATGGTGGCAGACAAGCATGCATTGTTGGGTTCAACTTTGTGGAATGTTTTAATTTCCTTGCTTTTATGGCGAATTATAATCTATCCAATGTGCGGGAGGGCAAAAAGGGAAGGACAATAAATTAGACGATGAAAATTGGATCCTTGAATTAATACGCCTGGCTTTGGCCTCTTCTATCACCATCATCTTCTTTGAGAGAAGCATTACTAATCCAGCTGGGGACTTGCTTCAAACCGCTAAACAATTACTTTTTCGCTTGAATGGACTGAAAATGGGCAACTTAGGGTTAGCACACCCACTTACTTTGCTCACTTTGAGTGTGTTACTTTAAAGAGGCATGATTGCTGTCAATGGTAACAATTTTTGAATTTAAGAAATTTGATAGTATGCAAGTTACAAAATTTTTGCTTACTTGGAGCTTAGATACGTAAAAAGTTTAGTGGCAGCGCAAACAATTTGTAAGCTAAATCAATGTTTATTGCGGCAAATAAATAAACATATTTTTTTGTTCAATTACGATTAATTTTTTAAACTTTTCTGTTGTATAAATTACTTGAGCATCAACTAAAAAGTAGTTTTATATTATTTTTCCACCGCTCACAGTCATGCTGGGAGTTTATTTCTTGTTCTCTTCGATGGCCAACTTGGGAATGGGAGCCTCGACGGTCAGCACTTAAACAAATATTTTTTCAACCAAAATTGCTCTTTTTTAATTTTACTTACCTCCATCATTGGAAATGTCGCTCTTCAGCTCTCCTAAATTGGTGCCTTGAGGGAAGGTGAAGCGCTGTAAAACATTTTCATCAATATTTATTGGATAAAAGTGTGGAGTGCGATGGATGTGCGATTCATACAATTTTCACAGAAAATAAAACTTCACAGAAAATAAAATTTTCTTGTCGAACACACAAATTTTCTTGTCGAACACACAAATTTTCTTGTCGAACACACAAATTTTCTTGTCGAACACACAAATTTTCTTGTCGAACACACAAATTTTTTTCGTAATTTTGTCTTGAAACAAAAAGCGTATTTTAATTTCAAATTTACACAAGTAATCTTACTGATAATTAGCGTGTAAACGACATAAATAGGTGCAGACTATCTGGTACGTGACAAAATAACGCCGCGGATGTCCACTTGGTGTGAAATTTATTTTCACTTTCAAGCTCCGAAACCGTCTTTCCTGTATTAATTAGAGAATTCTAAAGAAGGTTTTAGAGGGGTAAAATTACCGTTTTATAGGCTATTTTTTGACTTTTCGAAAAATTTGAAAAACACCCCATAAAATGGTATTTTACCTATGTCAAACCTTTTCTAACATGCTCTAATTAGTACAAAAAAAGGGTTTTGAAGTCTGAAAGTGAAAAAAAAAACAGACCAAGTGGACATCCACTTCGTTTGGTTGGTGTATGAAAAATATTTAAAAATGTGAAGCTTCTTTGCAAGACAAACTGAAAAAGGGAAAGTAAATAAAAAACAAGTTTAACTGTTCATGGCCAACTGTCCACGGCCAAAAAAATCAAAGCATGGCAAAAAACGGCCGTGACAAAATCATCGCCTCGACGAAATAATTTGTCGATGTTTTGTCCCGGCGATGTTATGACCGGCATTATTTTGTCCGTAACCGCAGGCCATCATCTACAAAATGACTACATATGTATCGAACAAAGAAAAAAAAATTAAAATGTTCTATGTTTAGAATAATTTGTCTCATATATGGAAAATTAATTTTTTTAACAATGTCCCAGACCAAGCATCTTTTGAATAATGGCAAATGTCAGATCGGAAGATCCAGCTCATTTTTTAAAATTTCAAATCCGCAGTAACTTTTGGGACAAGGTAGATAAATAGGGCAGGTCACCTACCTGCGAAAACTCTTCATACTTGCCCTGCTCTTGGTGCTTGGCATAAACGTGGAGGCTGTTGCCTTCAATCTTCACACTCACTTCCTCTGGCTTGTAGTTGGAGACATCGTATCTGCAAAATTTTTTTTAATAAATGTTGCCAACAACAATTAAAGAGGGTGACCTCAAGCGAAGAGTCTTGCCATCACTCGCATCCTGAATTAGCGGGCTGTTCAAATTGTCGAAAAAAGGGTCGTAAAGCGGAGGAGTGGCAAAGGAGCCTGAAAATTATCAATAAGAATTGAAAAAAAAGAAAAAATAAATTTATTGCGCATCAAGTTAGTTTTTTTGGACGAAAACTCTTGGAAGTCATAAAAAAATATTTTTGTTGTATCTGTATTGTAGCTTTAGTATTAAAGCAGCATACCCAAAAACCTACTAATGAGAGAAGGCACATAACCAGTGAAGGCCCGAGTCAAGCGGTCCATCTCAGCCAGCATCCTGTTCATTTCCATGTCGAAGGCAGTACGGTTGCCAATCAGAGAAGAGTTGCGGCGACCAACAATCAAAGGTCGAATCATCTTGGAAAAAGGATAAACTTGCTAAAAAAAGTCTGTTTTACCGTATACAGTCGACTTTCGATATAAGAGCACTCTCGCTATAAGAGCACTTCAAGCTCAGTCCCAATCTATAAAACACCCTCGGTATAAAGGCACTCTGTTATTTTGGTCATATATTTTTGACAAATTTTTAAAATACTGATTACAATTTACTAATTATTTGATTACAATCAGTCTTAAATTATCTTAAAATTCTTTCATGGTGTTCTCATTTAGCCTTTTGATATAAGAGCACTTCGCTATAAGAGCACAAGCTGTCGACCCCCATGGGTGCTCTTATATCGAGAGTCGACTGTACCGTATTTTCTTTAATAAGGCCCCATGGGGTCATATTTTCTAACCCTTCTCGAGACATGGGGCCTTATTAGAGAGTGGGGCCTTATTACAGAGTAGGAGCCTTGTCACAGGGTGGGGTCTTATTAGAGAAAATACGGTATGCCACATCACACAAACAAAAAAGCACAGATTAAATGGCGGACGCCAGAAGTAGAACTTAGGAGGCTGGGCTACTGTTTATGCAAAAAGGGCAAATAAGAAAGACTAGATATATCTTTAATTTTGTATTGCTCAAACAAAAATTAAGAAAACTAATGACCAAAATGTGAAAAATGGCAGCTTATATAGGGTTGCTGTGTTTTCAACCAGAAATTGCTGGTAGAAGTTGAACTAATAAAGCAGTGATTCAGCAAGTTAAGAAAACAAAAAACGTTTTTGTTAGCAGGAAAATATCATAGTTTCTGGAAAAGTGAAGAACTTAGCAGAAAGTGGACGGCTAAGCAAATCACACAAATGGGTACGGAAACAAAAGCAGCAAAGCATGTAAATCAGCAAAAGTATCAATAAACATACAACAATTCACTGCTTTTGTGTAAAGTCAAATAGATTTGTCAAATGAAAATTGCTCATTAGAAAAGGTTGTTAGATAGAATTTGACTGAATTAGAAAAAAATCACTACTAAATAGCTTAAATAGAAGCACTTTTGACGTTACTCGCAAACGTACTTTTAAATGTTTTATCATTGCACTATGATTTAATGGTGGCCAGACATTTATATTTACTGTATTTACTCTATTAAGCGGGCACCCTCTAATAAGCAGGCACCCTAGCTAATGAATTTGCAGCTCTTCCTGAATCGTTTGAGATCTATCTCATTGTGTTTCCCAATAAAATTTGAATTATGATACGAGAAAAGGCCGAAAATTAAGCGGGCACCCTCTAATAAGCGGACCCCCTAGCAAAGGGTCGAAAAATAAGCGGGCATGCCCGCTTAATAGAGTAAATACGGTATTTTTTATTTTCATACCAATCATAAATATGTAAGCAGTAAATTGAAAAAAAAAATCAGATTAGTTGACTATCTTCTTAACTAACATTCGGTCATAGTCGTACCAAAGATTGTCTTTCTTGATCTGCTCCCTCTCTTCATAAATCATGTCTTCAGGCAGGTCAAACAATTCTAAAATGCTTTGTTTGTATTTAGTCTTCAGTAGAGACAGAAAGATGCCTTTGGGGGGGGGGGCGGAGAAGGTGGACCCAGCGGGGCCCTTAATTAAATTTCCGGGTTCTCGAAGCCTTCTTTTTCGTAAAATTTTTCAAGTGCTCATACAGATGGGAGGTACACCAGCAATTAAATTTACTGACTTAACAACGCATACTCGCACATATATAGTACTTAAATGAGAATTCAGTAATCATATTTCAGCTGTGGTGGAGCTTTATTTAAAATGATCCGCAGTTTAGCCCTTTCAACAAATTTAAAACAAAATTCGCCAAACAGAAGAACTTTTTGGCAAAATCTTCAAAAACTGATTCATGGAATTCTTCTCAGACACTTCTTTGACTGACATACGACTCGCTACAAATTATGACTCGCTACATCGACTCGCTACACTTGCGACTCGCTACATCGACTCGCTACACTTGCGACTCGCTACATTGACTCGCTACACTTGCGACTCGCTACATCGACTCGCTACACTTACGACTCGCTACATCGACTCGCTACACTTTTAAAGAAAGACTCTTTAAAGTACAAGGAAATATAATTTAGATTTTAGTGCTAAAAATTTTAGTGCTTTTACACTTTTTTTTTATTGCAAAGACAAAACAAAGAAGTTCAGAACAAACAAATAATTTATAAAATTCAATCAAAACAAAGGAATATTAGCCGGATTTTCTACTTGATTCTCTTCTATTTCATCTGACAACTGCGCGTGATTTATTTCGTCATGCAAACTGTCTTCTTCCTCATCTTCGTTAAGAACTTCCCTAAAAAAGAAAAAGGTAAAGTATTCAAACGGTAAGCCAAAAACATACCTAAATTCGGCAGAGCTGATACCCATTAAGCGGCCAACGCGCGAAAGATACTTGCTAATCTTGCGCTCGTAGCGTCCCGTGCGCAATAGTCCATCCTCACTCGACAAAAACTCCAAGAGTCTATCCTTTAAAAATTGAGAATGCGTAAATCAAAGAAATCACTAAAAGCAAATACCTTTGCCTCAAGCAAACTTCTAGTAATTTCTGCGTAATCGACTGTCTGCCTTCTTGGTGGCTCGCGTCCCTCATAAACATTCATAGCATCTAACTCTTCAGTATGTGTGAGCTAAACCAAGTTTTTAGTGTTTTTGTATCGTTCCACCGTTGAATCAAACCTGTTTGAAAGCGACTGCCCAATGACCTAACTTCGAATAAAGAGAAAATGAAGACGCTGCTTGCTGTGATAGCTTTCTGCATGATTTGTAGTACGAGGACCTTCGTATCCAAACAAGCACAAAATTTCACCGCGTGAAATCCACGTATTTCTGACGCAAAAGGTTAATAATCCTAGTATTAGGTAGTGCTAAAAAGAAAAAGGCTTACTCAAAATATTGGAGAAGTTCTTCCAATTTGTTTTTAACGCATAGCGTGAAATCCGCAGCGGCGATTTTCCCTCGAATCAAGTGAAGACAGCTGACCCATTCGAGCATAGGCGTGATTTGCAAAGCGCCAATCATTCTAACAATTTTTTGGACATGTTCATTTTGCTCGTATTCTGATGAAAGACCAATATTCTGCACCTAATATCTATAATTTAACAACTAGGACAAAAGTAAATAAGCACCTTTCGGTAGAGACCTTGCTTCACGTGAAACGAGCACAGTTTCACACTCACTCCAGGAAACACTTCTGCAAAAGACGAATACGCCGCAATTTCTGCATCAAAGTTTGCATAGCGAATAGAATTAATGACGCCTCGATTTGACAGTGCCTCTTTTACTAAAACATCCAAATCTATAGGATTGGCAAAGTTTCGAAAATTTCGAAGCTTCAATTTCATTCGAAGAGATTTGGTTCAAAAAAAACCAACATTTTGAAGCTTTAATTACACATGCTAATTGTATCTTTGTCAAAATCCTACAAATCTAACCTTTTTCCCACATGCGCCTGTAAATTTCCGTCGTTTTTCTTTTTAGCAAGACAGTGACCAATGGAGTGGAATGTGTTCCGCGTATTAGACCAAAAATTCTGTAGATTTGCTTGGTTCCCTTTGGCGCATATTTAAAAGTACCATCCGAAATGATATGGGTACAGTTTTTGAGAAGGTTCAGTTGATGAGAGGAAGAAAAAATGAGCATGTCATCGTCTAAACGTTAAAGAACATCATATTTTGCAAAAACCTACAAAATCATAAACAAAGATCATACCACCATATAGAAGCAGCATTTCATTGAAATGTTCTTGGCCGGTTCTTGCTTCGGCACCACGCAGAGTTAGCCTCATCGCTCGGTTTTCCACAGACATAAATTCTTTGAAGGTGCTTACATTTGGATATTTTTTTCGCTTAGCACGATAAAGAGCACCCTCCGTCGCTACCACGTTACCAATGGTCGCATTGCGAATTTCGAGGAAATCTAAACATACAAAATATACAGATTACTTTGATTTTATATTAAAGATTGCCTCGATCTAGAACATTCGACTCCTGAGCAATTTTGCAATCAATCCTTACTCTAGCGACAGAAAAGCATATCTGATTGTTTTCTTGTACGACATCCGGAACAGTTGAAGTAAGCATATTTGATCCCGTCTCTCACAGTCGATCTTCCGGCCTTAGTCCAAACATAACATCCCCGCCTGTCTTCAGCGTATGTTATAGGCGCTGATCTTACTCCAATTCTCTGCGAGTGAACTTTTTCCACGTTAGCCATAACAACAACTAAATTATATGATAAACTTAAGCGGCGGAAAAAAGAAGAGTTAATGATTAATAAATACTATTTCCTTGTACTTTAAAGAGTCTTTCTTAAAAAGTGTAGCGAGTCGATGTAGCGAGTCGTAAGTGTAGCGAGTCAATGTAGCGAGTCGTAAGTGTAGCGA
>BBSZ01009725.1:0-16722 GCA_000981365.1 Subanguina moxae
TTTGATAAATTGTTATAGGCATAGCCTTTTAGACTTTGTTATAGGCATAGCCTTGATATAAAGTACAATGAATTTACCGCCCAAATCATGATTGTCGCATGATCGTCATCGGTGCTATTACTTTTGGGACGTGAACGCGTTGGACTGTGACTTTCTGCTTTCAAATTCGAATTACTGAGGACTTTTCTTGCTATTTCCCTTTAAGTAAGAAGGAAGGGTGCAAGTAAGAGTAAGGAAGGGTGCAAAGATGAAGAAGTACCCATTTTTCAAAATATTTGTTTAATCTCTACGAAGCACCATCATCATAATTTCCACCTTCAACACACAATATTCGAACTTGCTATAAATTCCACTGCAGACATCACTGAAAGCTGAAAACAATGAAGAACACAGCCTTGACAGTTAACGCACGCTCCACCGAAGAAATAATTGCTCAGAGAGAGAGGGATTGCACAATTGAATAGGAATTAACCTCAGTCCTCTCTCTATGTTGCTCATTATTTAGGGTGATCCCTTGAGGGGGGATTAGAGCACATCCATCACCCATGAATTTCCTCAATAATCCTTAGCCAGTCAAAAACTCTTGGAGCACGGATTATTGAAGAAGTGAGTGCAAACACACACAACTCATCATCCTCTTTTTCTTTCCGCTCATTAAGTTCAAGTGAATTTTGCTCGTCGCAGAAATGCTCATCCTGACAGACATATCTTAATACTTTAGAACTAGAACTTTGTAAAATTTCTTTTCTTTGAAAATATTTAGTAGTAAAACAATAGTAAATATTCAGCTACTATTCAATTCGCAAATCTGCATCTATTTTTCACCACGCTTTTGTTAAAATGAGAAAAAAGAATGCAAACTTCCATTTCAAACCTCATTTTCCTGTTTGAGCTGAAGCATTTCTTGGTTGATCTGTGGCTGATTGGTCCAAAAAGGTCAGCGAGGAGAAGGCAAAATTTACTAGATGGTCGCCTTCTGCTCATTCTAGTACTACAGTGGGTCATAGGTTGGTCACTTGCAGAAGAATATGAGATTGCAAGCATTTTAGATCCTTTTTTTACTCGCAATTAGATTTCCTAACGGTACTAGGAAATACAGCCCCCTACCCCAAAAAAAATAAGTTTTTAAGTAAAGATTTTCCTAAAAAGAGTCCAAAATAGTAACTTAAAGAGGAATAAGGGCTTGATTGGGAGGGGAAGGGAGTAATAGGGGCCGCTAATTTGGAGGGCCATTTACCCGTTACCCTTAAACGACCAGGGCAACAGATGCCTCTAGCTGCATTCTCTGACCAAGAGTATTGCTTGGATTCAAGCTCTGAGGATTGGGGGCAAGGTATATCGTAGTAGCGCTGATTTTTTGGTATACCATGCACAAAAAGATTATAGCCTAAAGAATAATTGCAAACTTTTTGGAACACAATGAAATTATTTTGGAAAGCAAAAAATATATGCGTTAAGTGTGCCATGGTTGCACTGGCTCAACCAGAATGACCAATTCACCTGGCAGACAAGCAGCCGTTGCGCTCCACAAGAATGCAAAGGTGTTGGCAGCACCCAATCTGGACAGGGACATGCGAGCAGCCAAATGTCAAAGAACTGACTTTGGCATTTACAAAGCAACTGGTCAATTTTTTTATAGCCATTTAGGTTAAATGTATGTAATTTAGAGCTGCGAGCTTTGGCTAGCATCTACGAGTACGAGCCCAACCAAGGGAGGTCCCCTGCAATGAATAAGGCCATTAGAAGGAGTGGACAACACCTGAGTTGTAATTTTGACTCTGAAATGGAGGCATGTGGCTGGTATAGCATTATTTTGCCCACAAACAAGGCTGACCAAGACACATTCCAAAGAGGTCGCTTTGAATCCTTCTTTGAGCTCGAGAAGTTTGATTGCACAAGTGACAGGAGTTTTCCTTTTGGTAAGTAAGCTAGAAATGTCAAAAGTAAGAAATATTGCTACCATTAAATCTTAACAAGTGTTTTTTTACATTTCTCATTTACAGATGAATATTTTCTTCTGTTTGGTGGCAGAGAATTGCCCAACGTGCAGAATGAAGAGGAGAGTGCGGCTGCTTTAGAAGCCTTTATACCTTGCCAAGTAGGTAGCGCTGTTCTCAAGTTTGAGTGAGTAATGCTACGTTCTAATAAGTTACTTCTTAATTTCTTGATTTCCAGCTACTGGTCTAACAACGAGACGCCAATACTCAAGATTTGTGTGCTGCCCCAAGGCAAATTTACTCCGCAGTGCGAGGTTTGCTCGTTTTATGTGTTTCCATACTATGAATAAGTGTTGCAGGAGTCTCGGCTAGATCTGAACCCCCTTACTTTTGAGATTCCTCAGAGCTTGAAATCCTTCTACTTGCGCATCCAAGTGGAGAATGTAGGCCAAGAAGACATTGTTTTTATTGACAACATAAAGTATGAGGGGCGTATATGCCATTTTGTAAGTTTTTTCTTAACACTTGTTAAGAGTTTATTGACTTTATTCAGGACAATATGCTCAGTCCTAATAGTGGTGCTGTAGAAATGACTGATTCACCAGCATCACCAGAAGAAGATGAACTCTCAGAAAGTGCCACCCTTGCGCCCTCCCTGCAAGTCCCCTTCATACAGTTGACACACTCGCCCTCTCCTCAACCCGACATCAGCATAGAGAATATGGCAGGGGGTGAAGAGGTCCCTCTGCCGTCTCCCCAAGAAAATCACCAACCAAATACTCCCAGCATTAATAGAGGCATTGATACTAATCAGGAGGCAAACGAGCACACCAAGATATCCGAGTTCAACAACAAGTTGATTGTTAGTGACAAGGATTCCAGCAGTGTAGGTTCTTAGCGCAACCATTAGTAAAAAAGCCAGAGTTAACAATTTATGTTTGAAAATTAATAAAAACACCCAAAATACAATAAGAATCTACAGGAAAGAGATGTTTCGAAACCCCCTGGTAGAGAGCCGTGCCATGCCCTCACCTGTGACTTCAACTATGGTGACTCTTGTGCCTACACTCTGGCTGGTCTGGGCAGCACGTCAGTAGATCACTCTGCAGTAAATAAATGAAAACAATTATTTTAGAGCAGGATGGAAACTGTCTTCCTCTGCCATGGGCAATCCCCACACTGGAATACACAGACCTAATCCTTACGACACCAAAATAAGTTAGTGTGGTGACGATCTAGCTAAATTAATGCTGCCATTTCAGCTGGTTTCGCCTTTGTGGGAATGGATGGAAGTGACTTTTCTGGAGAGGTGTTTGTGCTCGAGTCTGCCAGGTTTGTGTTGCCGAGAGAACAGCCTATCTACCTCGTCTTCGATCTATTCCAACGATCTCTCGGACCTCAACTCAAGGTTTGTCGAGTGGTATATGGGTAACAACCGACTCAATGATGTCAAAATATGTTACGTGCTGTGTTTAGGTGTGCATCAACTCCTTCGACAATTGCCCCTACTCCAATCCCCGTTTAGAGGCCTCCCACTACTGGTTGGTCAACCAAAGGATACTCTTAAATCCTTCATATGCCAGAAAGGTTGCCTATTTTGTAGATATCAACAGCCATTTAAGACACTAATTTAGGTCTATTTCATAGCTGGCAGAGTGAGGCAAAACTTATTCCTAGCCATAGACAACATCAGACTCCAGAAGTTGGACACTTCAGACTACTGCAGTTCATCATCTGAACTGGTACAGCAAGCAGAAGGTGATGACATCCACCGAAAACAACTATAAATTGGCTTCATCAGATTTTTCTTTAACCACCACCTAAAATAAAAGTGAAACTCTCCTTTAAGTTCACAATTGAGCCCACTAATAAGGCGTATACACCCAGGTCATGATAAAAAGAAACCTCTTTGTCTATCCAAGCCTTAGTTTCTTCGCTTTAGTGATCTGATTCTTTGTATTTGGATGGTTTATGTGGATTACGTGATTTGGGAGGTTTGGATGGATTGAGTAATTTGGGAGACTTTGGGAGGGCGTATCAATCGTTTCGGAAGTTTTTTTTGTCAACTTGGCATGTTGCGACTCATCGCAATTGAATATCTATGGCTTTTTTGAGTCTGGAGCTTGGTGGCCTATCAGTTAAGCCAAAAAATTACCCAATAGTGAGCAATAACCAAATTGAGCTCTATATTTTTATTCTTTTAACAATTAAAACCACATTTTTTATAGAAATTTCACAATTTTTAATTTCATTTGGAGTGCTTCAAGGCTGAATTATAGGTCCCAAGCAATTAGGTTGTTTTAGAGCTGCGCAACCATCGCAACCAGCTGCTACCGGCTTTAAGTAAACTGGATCTGGAAAGCTCTTTAATGCACTCATTGTTTCATCAGTAAATTGATCAGTGGAAATGAATGATGTGAAACCGTCTCCCTGCAATCCACTAGAACCATCAAAAGCATCAATCACGAAGGCGTACATGTGACAATCTAAAAGCCACATTTAAATAATGTTTAAAACCAGGCTGCAATGTTTTTGGCAGTGTTCCAAAGCAATTTTTGAGAGACTTATGTCTCAGTTATGAGTGTGCCCATTTCTAGTCCAAGCCTTCAAAAACCCTAAGCCACACCATTTGCTAAGTTTTTTTTAACATTTATATAATTTAAAAAATATATTTTAACATGTATCATTATACATTTGTAAAAAATTCTTACCTGCCGCTTGACAAAAGGGATAGATCGCAACACTGTCAAGAGAATCCCCCTTTTGGGTAAAGCATTCTCCACTCTCAGTGCACATGCAGAAACTATTTATGTTGCTGCAAGAAAGTGTGACTGCAGGAACACTACTGCCACTTGGATCAGGATCATTGACACTATCGTAGAACGCCTTAGTCAGTGAGTTGGTGCAGGAGCATGTGCCTAGAATGATGAAAAATTTAAATTAAAAACTTATACAGTTTAGATCAAAGCTTACTACTGAGGTCTGTGTTTTTAGCTATTTGGTTGTCTGCGGTGTTAAAGATTAGAGAGGCGGTTGTTGCTGGTTGGGGCTGGCATGCTGAAAATGTTTATGCGTGTATTTAAACATGTTCTACCAGCAAACCAAAAAAATTATAACTCTCAAAAAAGTTTCAATAGCTTACCATTCAAGGGAGTTGGAGAAGGACTGCTGGTAAGAAGCGTAGAAAGATTTATGGTCGTGCTTGTTTGAACCGCTGAAGTTAGTACCACAAGGGTTGTGCTTGGCACTAGAGTAGTTGGTGCTGTGGAACTACTAGTAGGTGTAGATGGAATAGTAACTGGTGCACTGCTGCTTGGAGCTACACTTGCTGTTGGGACAGCAGTAGAAAGTAGAGGTGTTGTAGGAGTGGTAGCTGCAGTTGTTGGAGGTGGAGTGGATGTGACTAAAGATGTGGACACAACACTTGTTGTTGGCAAATTTGTAGAAGAAGCAGTAGATGGCACATTTGTTGAAGTTAAGATTGTTGTAGAAGGAGCAAGAGTGGTGGGAGCAGATGTGGAAGGAGAAGTAGTAGTAGGTGCAGATGTAGAACGAGCAGTAGTGGTAGGAGCAGATGTAGAAGGAGCAGTAGTAGTAGGAGCAGATGTAGAAGGAGAAGTAGTAGTAGGTGCAGATGTAGAAGGAGCAGTAGTAGTAGGTGCAGATGTAGAACGAGCAGTAGTGGTAGGAGCAGATGTAGAAGGAGAAGTAGTAGTAGGAGCAGATGTAGAAGGAGAAGTAGTAGTAGGTGCAGATGTGGAAGGAGCAATAGTGGTAGGTGCAGATGTAGAACGAGCAGTAGTGGTAGGAGCAGATGTAGAAGGAGAAGTAGTAGTAGGAGCAGATGTAGAAGGAGCAAGAGTGGTGGGAGCAGATGTAGAAGGAGCAGTAGTGGTAGGAGCAGATGTGGAAGGAAGAATAGTAGTTGTTGAGGCCCGTGTTGTGGTTAGAATTGAAGTACTTGTAGCTAAAGTTGTGGCACCACACAGATCCACTGAAGCTGCGGTGGTGGTAGCGCTGGCAGTTACACTGCAAAAAATCCTATTACAGTAGGCCGAATTTTTGTAAAGGGTTATTCAGTTAAAAAACCATCGTTTTCGCTGCTTACTATTTTATTGCTTCTTTTCGGCCACATCAATCTTGTCGGCTTTTATAGACATATATACTTACAAACAGCATTACTACTCAAATGTATCCTACATTTTGAGTGATCGTAAGTTTATAAACTCAAAGGTACAACATCATCACCAAAAAGACTCTCTTCTAAACAATTTCCCGTTGTCATGATCATATATTTGGTTGTGAATGTGAAGAGCTTTAAAAACTTAAAAAAACATACTTAGTAGCATTCCCACAGTTGATAAAGTCAGTTACATTGCCACACCACCCATTAATAGGCACTCTCCAAAGAACCTTAAAAAAATAGACCAATTTTAAAAGTTTTGTCATAAAAATTAGACCAATTGTGCATTTGGGTTGTTTTTGTTGTAGGATTGGCAGACCCCTATGAGAGCATTGATCTTGTCTGCAGGGTATTTGTAAGTTGCATTTGAGTAGATTATGCTTTTCATGGAGTTGAAATATGAGTTGAAGCCGAGTCTTACTGAAGAATTCCAGCTGTCGTAGGCGGTTTGCATGGAATCGATAAAGTCGGTTGTGTTGTCTGCTTTTATAGCTATAAGAGAGGGTCTCTTAGAGCAGTCAGCCGCCTGGGAGTACGTAACCAACTAAAGATTTTAGTTATATAAAAGTCTTCATTAGCCACTTTAGGGTGAAAAAGAATTGGCCGAATTGCTTTAAAAAATTCGTCTATTGTGTTAAAAAAAAAACTGCCAGGCATAGGTCTAAGCTTTAAGCTTAAGATAGGCCATAAATAAAAGTAAGCTCTAGGCTCAAGTACAGCCAGTGTAGCTTAGCCATAAACCACTAAACCTAGGTAAAACAGTATAAGCGCCGGTTCACGGCTAACCCACGCTGGCCTATAACTTGTTATAATTTTAAGACTTTTCAAAAAATTTATAAAAAAAAGAACAAGAGGGACCAAGGACCAAAAAAGGGTAGGGCTTCTAGGATAGGGCCAAGACTTTTATAACAGAATCTGACAAGAGCTATGGTAGTTGACATATAAATTTTACAATTTCAGTTTAAAAACAATACCATAAAAAGAGGTATCGCTGCAAACAAAACCATTGACATTGGCGTCATCTTGTCTAGAAAGGGGAGAGAAGAAGACCCTCTGAAGGTTTGCCTCTGCGAAGTGGACAGACAAATTTACTATTAGATAACCGCCTTTTTATACCTATAGTTTCTCCGTAATTGTTCACAACTTCCTGTTAAGCATATGCAAAACCTTCAGCCAAATAAACAACTTTAATGTAATCGCAAAATATGTTTTCAAAGGAGGGTGTTTTGTGTTTAAAAGATTAGAATAATATTTTTAGAGTGATGGCAGGAATTGGTGATCCTACCTCGAGCATATTGTGATCTTTATTGTTGTTATTACATATCGCGAAAACAGCAATGTACACGTTATTTTATTCAACAACACTTGCTAAAATCATAACAATTTGAGAATAATTCAAGTCAACACATGTTAGTCAACACATGTTTACAACTAAATCTAATTATTTCCATCCAAATTGACGCCAAAAATGGTAGGAGATAGGATCTAGAATTTGTTGTACCGGTTGGATCAAGTAGTCTCTTTAGGATCATCAATTTTTACTCAAATTTTTCACAACTTCTGACTCATGCAGTCAAACTCTGATATAGCATACCGTATTTTTTCTAATTCTAAGCATGTCGTATAATTTTTCAAACAAGACACCATCACGCCTCCCTCCGCTCCCTTTGCAACTCTTTGGGTATGAGTCACTTATGTCAGGACTGACAAAGCCGCCGGAAATTGGCGTAATTGGAATTAGTTAGCCTAATTTCTTAGCCTTAAATATGCCGCACTTGATCGGGTTTGTTATATCAGGGTCTTGATTGTCATACATACCATAGAACATACCATAAGGTTGCTTTGGCCAGTACTCAAAAAATTGGGTGACAATATATTTGGCGACAAAACAATCGTAGATGCGAGAAGTGGAGAAGCAACAGACGGTGACAGAATGGCTTGAAATAAACAAATTTTTCTTTTGTGCTTTCATTGCGGTAAAAGACTTACTGGGAGTTAGCACAGAAAAAGAAAGTACTTGAGAACTGCCCACATTAAAGTCAAACATTTTTGGAGAAATGACCTCCAGAACAAAAACTTTCGGGTTAAGCACAAATGCGCTGAGTGCACGAGGCGACAGCACTGAGGCAAAGAAGGCACGAGGAGACAGCTAAATGTTAGAACAAAACTTTATTGGTAGTCAAGATTCGGCTACAACGAAGCGACCGCGACTGGCTGGCGCGATTTGCTGCTTAAAAACTACTGAATCTTTGAATTTTTACAAGGCCATGACCACGAAGCTGCAGCTGTATTCACCAAAATTATAGCCTTGTGTGTCGCTTGGCTATAGCGATTGACTGAGGTGACTGGCGACTCATTGTAGCCACCTTTAATTACTACAGGTAATCGTCAGTCGCTTAGTCACCGTTTGTAGGTTAAGTAAAAACTGACCACACTGCTGGAAATTGCAGTTGGAGAGAGAACTGATGTCGTAAAGGCATTTGGAGAAAGAACATTCGCAACAGCTGCGTAAGGACTTAAAATAGATGGAGCAAATGCTGATGGACTCAGTATATGAGCCTGAAAATAAAAAAAAAACAAAAACAAAAAAGATATTAGTTTGCGCTCAAAAGCAATTCTAATTAAAAATACAATCTCCCATTAAATAGGAACTAGATATCTGCCAGTTTAACGCTCAGCTCGAGACAAAATCTAAATCAGTATCGAGACACTCAGGTTTTTATGAATATGTTCAAAAACTCAAAATCCTGGCATCACCACAACTGTTCCTAAAGAAGGTAATAAAAGTTTAAAAATTTTTACGCTGAAAAATTCGGGAGATAGCATTGAAGCACCAAATGCTCTTGGTGACAGGGCAACATGTCTCAATACTGCTCCATCGCTTATCTGAATACATTCCCTATCAATAAAAAAAAACACTTTAGAGGTAGCCAACTTGATTAGTAAAGTAGAATGGATCAAGCATTCTTAATTGGCCCAGTTTTCCAGTCTTGGTAAATCGTTTGAAACGATTATGATGTGTATAATTAGCTGCTAATATTTCTAAATCGTTTTCTTCTAGTTTGGCAATTTTTCGAATGTCTTGCTCAATTATTTCTTCCAAATCAGCTGTAGAAAGATTGGTAAACTCTTCATCTAAAGAGCATTTGAAAGAGAAAATTTCATAAATACTATGTGTCCCAAAGGTTCAGGATGGAAATTAAAAATTGATTTTTAATTTTCATTCCAAACTTTCGGGTCACACGACAGTTTTGAAACACCTAGTCTTCCATCATACAATTCGTGTGCCTGTTTCTTACTCAATATTGTATACCCAATTTTTTTAAAATCATTTTTTTGCTCAGAAGAGTGGCTCTTTTGCAGCATATTGAAACGCTTTTGCAAGTCTTCAAGTTTCAAAACAGAAGGATAAATTTTTTCTTCTATGTTTTTTATTTTTGGTTCTATTTGTCTGGTCAATCTTCGCAAGAGTGTCCCAGCACCAGAAATCTCTAGTAAAAGCTCAAGCCATGCAATTTTTTCATGGTTTGAAAGAGCCGCCTGAAAAGTGTTATAGATAAAAGAATACTTGTACACTAAACGTATTAATTAACCCCAAGCAGTGAAGGAAGTGCAAAGGCTCCGTCGTTTTGAAAACTGAACAGGGTAGGTGACCACAAAGAAGAGCTGGAGTTAAATGCTTTTATGCTATTTTTTTCTGTCTTTTCCATCTTATTTGAGAACAATGAAAACAAATTAGGAGAAAGAATAGAGACAGGTTTAACCAAATAGTGGTTTAGTCTATCCTCCGCTTCGTCCACTAAGGGGTCTATTATTGGCTTCTCTACACGAAATTTTACTTGAGTAGGAATTTCTTTAAAGGTCTTAAGATATCTGAAAGATACTTCATCAGACTTAAATAATGTTCAATATTTATACAAAAAAAACTATCCATACTTGGAGTTAGCCTCTCCTGCTCTTCTCATATATTTAGTGCAGTGATTTACCAATTTGTAAAACTTTTGAATATTTTTCAACCTGTCGGTATGGCTCTTCTCAAAAACTTTTTCATTGTGTTCTTCGCCTGAAAGACACTGCTATTGTTACTTAACTTTGATTAAAATATAAAAAAATACTTACTATTAATTATTCTCTGGATTTTTCTCTTTTTTCGACGACCACTCAAATGACTCAACTTTTTTAGTATTTGTCGTTTTTTTATTTCTTCTGGGTACGCCTCCTTCAATAAAGCGTTTTTATCGCTTCTTTTGTAGTAAGAATATTTGTGATATAGCAAATAATTATTGAGTATGTTTTTAGAGATATGTTGAGAGTCAAATATGCCATTTGACTTGTTACTGGTGACCTCCTTTGTATTTTCCTTGGTCAAATGCTGCTTTTCTGTGGAAATTTGTTGCGAAGAAGACGTTTTGGTGATTCCCGCGTAGTTAGTCTCTCCAATTTGAACTTCTGAGTCATTTTTACTTGATTTTTTCTCATTAATTTCAACTCCTTGAAATTCTTTTGAGGAATACAATATGGGTGCCAACATATCTCTTGTTAAGTTCTTAATCACAGACTGTATGACGTTAGGATGCCTCCATAATTTTTTTAACATTAAAGACATCCACGAGTCTTCAATTATATTCTCTTCCCTTAGTGAAGTCAAAGCTGGATTTTCGATACCAGAAAAGTTGCGAGCCTCAGCTGCAACTTTGCTTGGAGCAGTCTCTAAGAAATTGTCTCGGATATTGAGCAAGGAAACAAGACACTTGGCTAGTGTATTTGGAGTATTAGCCTCTGACTCACACTGTTCGTATACATATTTTTCTGTTGACGGAAGTTGCAACAACACTGATTTTGCTTTGGCCTTAATAATCGTTTTTTTTTATATTAACCTTTTTTTACCAAAAAAATTTTTAGACTCTACTGGACTATACACCCCCACCCAAAGTTTATGCCCCCTCCCTCAAATTTATTTTACCATTCCAAGAAATTCTCATATTCTCATATCAGGACAACTTATCGTACAACTTTTAATGCGTGAAGCTTCTCAGCTCTTCCATTTAAAAAAAAAAAATATAAAAATTGCAAAAAGCACAAAATAGTTGAGCAAATAGTAGAAATAAAATACCGGAAAAGCAAAAAAATAGTAATTAAGGCGGAGGAGGAGGGAGGGTGGTCTCTTAAACGACATAAATACCAAATATATTTAAAATTACTAAATTAAGACAAACAAGATTAGTAGATTACCAAAAAAAGAGAAATACCTTCATTAAACTTATGACTGCAACTCGATAATAAAAAAGATCCAAATTGTTGGCATTTACATAAACTTTCTGCTTACGAAATAAGAAATCAGTATCATCTAAATGCGTAAATATAAATTTAAAAAAAAATTGATTTACAGCGGCCAAATATGTTATTGTTTTGTTTTTAATTTTTTTCGCTTACTCCTTTTTCTTGGATCTCTGCATTATCTGCTGACTAAGTTTCTGCTTATTTGCACTATATTCTATTGCTAATTAGGCATTTAATATGTTTGTAACAACAGAGACAATAGAGCCAAGCTACATTGATCAATGATTGGAAGTAGGATGGTGGCTATCATTAAGTGCCGAATGGACTTTCCCTTCTTTATGAAATTTCCCAACTAAACTGCTTTCATCAAAAAGGGTTTCACTTTAGATAATTTAAAAATGGTCAGACGGGTGCTATAAAATCGTAAGTGAGATGGATTCGCTATATAGGTGATTACTTGGATATGGCGTGCTTCGAAATGAAGAAAAAAATGGAAAAAGTAGAGACAGACTCAATCCAAAAGTCGGTTTATTGGCCGATACTTTTTAGTTTATAAAGCGTCGGCAAGTGACTTTCGGCAAGGGGCTGGCTGCCTATTCACCTAATAAATTCTGAAAAGTTTTGATTGCTGGCTAAACTTGTTTTTGCCGGTTTTATCTTTTAAATCAATCATATTAATCCCAAGTCTACCTTTTTTACCGCATGAAAAAAATTACTTGAGCAAATGACAAAATAGGTGAAAGCAAAACTTAGCAATATTACCAAAATAAGTTTTAACATTCTGAGCTTTTGTGTTTAAGAAGTAGGTTTAAAAGAGGAAGGCGACATCTCAACTCTTTAAACTTGAGAACTGCTAGTAACCATCAAATGTAAAAATGGGTAACTAAAGCTTTGAACCGGAGGATCTTGGACTTTTTTAAAACTAGGAATATTTAGAACCGAAACAGATAGTTTCCACATAGGTGTGTTTAACCTCTTTATATGTAATATTTGTTCTTATTGCTACTTGAACCGCGTTTATTTGCATTTGAGAGGTGTAGACACATATTGTTTGCTAAAAAGTGAAAATAAGTGGAAAGTGTCACAGTTTTTGGTATTTAAAACAGACAGGATATCTTTTCTAAATACCGTATATCTGCTAATAAGGCGGTTGCCTAGATTTTTTTAATCTAGTTTTTTTAACCCATGGCTGAAAACAAGAACAAAAGAGAAGATTACCAAAGGCCAAAGCTAGGAGACGAAAGCAAAGGTAGAGAAAGAGAGTTAGAATTTTGAACACAATTTAAGGGGCCACCCTGTTAGAAGAAATATGGTATATATAAGTTTGCTATTACGCTTTAAATTAGTCATTTGCAAAACTGGAAACCAGAAAGATGACGTAGGCTTTCTAAAGAATTTTGCAGAAGTATTCTCTTTATTTATTACCTTTTCAAGTAGTAAATGTATGATTACCCAAAATTTAGCCCTAAATCTATGCTATATGTTAAGGACACATGTCTTACTAATAATTATCCATAGATAGAGAAATCCTGGAAAAAGTCATTACGAGAAAGTCCATATAAAAGAGCCGCAATTCTATATATTTAGCATATCTAACTTATTTAATAAATTATAACTTATTTAATATACATAATATATAATTTGTATATATAATTCATATCTAACAGACAATTCTTTGTTGCGGAGACAGACGTTTGACGAATAAAAATATGTAAGCTTTCTTAATAATGTGTTTTCTATTTAACTAATAATTAAATTATTCAAAACACGCTTTATCATGTAATTGAGTGGAAAAACAGGTGTTGTTATTGCTTGCTCTCGTTACCCCTTTAAGCACAAAATTTCGTTATTCTCTACAAAATTTGAAATTTTACTAAAGTTTTTTGCATCGCGCTATGTAAATATCAGTAATAAATAAATAAAAATAAGATGAACGAATCAAAAACGAATAGTATCTCTTCTTTTTCTATATTTGACGTTGTTGTCGGCGTTACTATGATCTTATCTTCTATCTTTTGTCTATTTTTGAACACTATTATTATACGGGTAAGTTTTGTACACATTTAAATGACAGCTATTTATAAAATAGTTTGAAAAACATTGGATCTTTTGCGCGTTCAACTTTTTCAGCATGCTCATATTTTTCTTCTAAAAGAAATCAAACTATTTACTTAGGCTTAGAATCGAGTCTCGATGTAGCAGCACCTCGGCATTATTTGTAATACCGTCTGCTATTTTAGGCTATACAGACGGCTATATCAGCAAGTTTTGTCGTAGCTGATTACGTGCTGTTGTTTTCTCTCCACTTTAATAAAAACTTTAAAATATTTGACTGTTTTTATCAGCTAGTTGAATGTAAATGCACACCTTCCCTTCCACAAGATTAAAACGAAAGAGAGTTTTCAGGCTATTACACAAGATACTCAACTCTACACATTAAGTTCATACAAATTTATGCTGGCTTTGGCTTGGGCAGATGTTATTCAATCGAGTCTCCATTTAATCACCGGCTTCAGCACTATTTTTCAAACCACATGGCATCCCTGGTTTAACAAAGTGAGTCCTCTCGTATTATTTTTGTTTTCTTAATTTTATTACAGGCTATGGGAGTACTTTGCACCTCTAGCTACGTCTTTTACGCCACAATGACAACTGTATTGTCTATTAATAGATTGGTGGTTATCGCATTACCCAAAACAGACGGTTGGCTGTTTTCTCAGACTGGAGTAAAAGTAAAATTTCAGCTGCTAGTTTTTTTTTTTCATTTTCTATATTATAGCTATGGTTTTCGATACTTTTTGCAATCAGCAGCTTTTTTTTGGTAGCAAATGCCTCACCTTGGGCTAGTATGATCTACTACCCTGACCAATGGTCTTGGAGCTATGATTATACAATGTCTAACAGTCATCTGGTACAAAAAGTAGCAATGTTTATAGAAGTGGGCGGCATATTTGTTTCAGGAATTCTTTATATCGTTATCTTTTCTTTTATATTTTACCAAGTAATTTTTTACATTTTATCATTTCAAATACATGTGTCGATATTAAACTAGGGCGCGACACGGGACAAAATCTCGTTCTCTTTTTTGGTAACGACCGTTCGAAAATTGGCCTTTAGTTCTGCTCCTGGAACTTTTTTCGTCTGATCTCGTCTCGTATCTTTATGTGAAAATTTGGTCGCATCCCCTGCTATCCAAAACTGTCCACTTGGCAACTTTAGATGACAATGCTACCTTTTCCAAAAATGAAAGGTCGCATTACTGTTTAAAATTTTCTGGCTAGGCAGTATAAAAATTTATTTCACTTGGAATTAGGGCTGATTGCAGTTGTGGCTAGCCGCACCTGTATAGACGCACATAGCCCTACTTGGAAGGCCACCTTTTGAAAAAGTTTTGCCATGTTTTTGAAATTTTTGTTGATAGCTGATAGTAAACTGAATGGCCAAATGCCAGGCCTATATTAAACTACGCTTTTTAGAGAAACCAAAACCACTTAAAGAAGAAAAATACAATTAGTGACCTGAAAATTCTGATTCAAGCCTTTACTATTACTGCATATTGCACTGTGCTGAACATAATGTGGCATAACTACCAGGTTAACACATTTTCATTAGTACCAGCTAATTCCAAAAGTTTCTATAGTATTTTCAAATCCATGTTTTTAGTTGTCATTTAACAATTAGAGATACGCGTTACCTGGCTAATTTTCAACTGTAGAGGCACCCTAGAGGCGAATTGTAAATAGAAAGGCACTCTGGGGCTCAAGCGAAAAATAGACGGACAGTCTCTGATAGATGGGCACTTTGGAGGTCGATCGAAAAATAGACGGGCAGACCGTCTATTAGAGGGTTAACAATAGCTAAAAAATATTTAAAACAGCTTAAATATTGGGTTTAAAAATAAAACGTAGACACCTATGCTGTGAAGTTTTGAGTCAGCATAATGAGTTAGTAAATAATTTATTTTAGTGGTTTCTTCCTAACACAAAAGAGGCATACATGGCATTAAATTTTATGTGGATATTTAATGCGGCTGTAAATCCACTTGTCTATTTTGTCGTTAATGTGTAAGTAAAACTTTATTAGCTGACAACAAAGCAGACGCATACAAGAATAAAGAGGTTTAGGAACAAATATAGTTTACTGCCTAGCTCAAAATCTTCCAAAACCACCTTTTTGATACTTGAGCAACTTTAAAATGTAGAAAATATATTTTAAGGTGACGAAAAGCCATTAATTTTTTTGGGTTTCCATGGTAAACCAATTCGAAAAGGTGGGTAAATGTCCAAACTTTTACTTTCTGTTTCCTTTTAATTAGTGCAAAAAGAAAAAAGGTTGCTGGATGCATTTTTTGACAAGAGTATCTATAGAATTCATCTCAAACCCGAAACTCCGGCGCCTATTTCAGCAATCCACAGGCTTGGCTAATTGTTTATACTTTTCCCTTTTTTTAGATTACCCAGATATCCTTGAGGTTTAGCTTATTTTGGTCCTGGGTTAGCACTGTCCTCGATTGTAGGATTACTTAAGGTAGCTTGAATTAGACAACTAGACAACTTGTAACAAAAAAATAGCTTAGAAACTATCATTCAAATTTCTTTCCGTGCAAGACAAATGTTTTATTTGAATCATAATTGTATTATTTTAGGGCTATTCGTCAAAAGGTTGGATCAGTGCTGAAAATATCTCGAGCGAGTTCCAAACTTACTGATGACCAAAGCGGTCTTTTTACAAGAATACGTAATATGAATGATAAGAAATTTAGTTGCTGAAGTAATGAACTGCAAACCACATTATCAAGTAAAAACCATAAGGTGAAGGAGTTCAATATAAATTTGCTGTTAAATTAAATGACAGTATGGAAAAAAAACTAGTTACTGTTATTTACACCAACTAATTTCTTAGCTAATTTAAGTTAAAAGATACAAGCTTTGACAGTTAGTTACAGTAGCAAACTCGTGCATAACAATGAAAAAGAAGGGCAGGGACCAGAAAAGCATCTTTTCTTTATAAGTTTGTATAGAATTGTTTTATTATGTCCTTTTAAATTGTTTTGCTGGGAATCCCGTGGTACTTGCGCACCGACCTTAAGCATAGTTTTTTGTTTTGTTTCCTTATTCTAAAGAATGTCACCAACTAAATTAGTAGTAGTTAAATGAGTAAAATGCGTTTATTTTCTAATGAAAATGACAATGCAAGAAGCAGCTAAGGAGTTCAGTCTAATAGAAAACAAGAATGTACGGCCAGCTTACCACATTTTTTGTTTATTTTTCTTAAAATTTTAAATAACAATTCTATATTTTAAAGAAACTTTTTATTTTGAGG
>BBSZ01009726.1:0-19561 GCA_000981365.1 Subanguina moxae
CTCTCTTTAAAATTTATTTTTTTGCTAACGATAAAATTGTATTTTCTAGAATGTGGATGCTGATAACGCAGTTTTTCTACGAGCGCTTTATAGTGCTCCTGCAATGCAACAGGCAAGTGTAGCACAGTCGATATCGCCTGGTGGCACTACTTCCTCTGATATGCGCCTCTATCGGGCTTCTCGCTCCAACGGCAAACCCACCTTCATTCGATTTGGGAAGCGTGCATCCATGGCTTTAGCCAATAGAGCACTCTAAAATGGTTGGAAGGAGAAAAGAGGCAAGAAAGTTGGAAGATTATTTATATTTCGTTTATGTGGCTGTCAATTTAATTTCTAGACATTTTTGTTGTTTGTCAAGCAAAATAAACACGTCATAAGTCAAAAGCTGTGTCGTCACGATAAAGTCCTATAAAGTCTAATATTAATGATGCAGAGCTTAACTATTTATAATAAAGCATTGAGAGAGAGTCAAAAATCAATCATGAGTATTTTTAAATTTACATCTAACAAGGTCATAATTTATTTTTTTCGAGAAAATTCATTATTAGATTAAAAGAGATTTATGTGATTTACTATCTATTTGCAAGTCGAGCTAATTTATTTACTTAAAAATTTGTCAACAAAATTATTATTGCAATAATAATAAATATATAAAGAATAAATAGAGCATTAAAAAAAATTACCATTAATTAAATTAATTAAATGCAATAAACAAACAAAGTTAGAAAGCTAACTCTTGGATGAAGGACAACTTATGGATTAAGGTTTTTCTGGATTTGCTCCATCTCTTGCGCCGACTTTTGAAGCTGTTCAGTCTCATGCTGCCGGAGATTTTGTTTGATAACATGTGTCAATCCATTGGCACCTTTATCTGGCCTTCAATACTTTTTTATAACGAGAAATTTGTATAAGCCAAAAACATATATTCACTAGTCTAATTTGGTTTCTGTTGCATATTTTTTCAAAAGTGTGTATTCAAAAATTTCAAAGGTGTAATTTTTATTTTCTAAGCCTAAGGCAAGATCAGAGGCTTTATTTTTGGAAAAAAAGACAAACCCAGACCCCACCACTTATTTACATAAGGTTCTATAGAACCTTATGTAAATAATAATAATATCTGTTATTATTTTTAGCGACGAGAGTGATATGAAGCCAGTGAATGATTCGAGGGAAGAGATGCCGTTGAATTCGCTTTCAGAACAAGATGATATGCCTGTAGAAGCTATCAAAGAGGCGAAGTTGGATGCCAATCTTGATGAGCAGGCGAAGCCAACGGCTCAAGTCAAAGAAGCGGACAAAGAAGCCCGATCCGAGGTCACAACAAAGCGGGAGGCAATCAGGTATGAGGGAGAAGCCGAAGTTAAGCTTTCAAAGAAGCCAAAAACGAAAGAAGATGAAGATGAGTCTGCAAAGAAGCAGACGAAAAAGGCAGTTGAACAGGCAGTTGAGTCATCAAAGAAGCCGCAAAAGGAGATATTGGAATCGAAAGGATTGCTCAGACTCAAAAATCCATCTCCTCCTCGGTACATTTGCCCTTCATCTTTCACGACTCTGGTGCTCATTTCATGTGTTATAGCTCCAAAGTCACTTCTTTGATTCATGTTCGTCGTCTGAAGCGTCCTTTTACGATCAAGCAGATGCAGGAGGTGCTCAGCGAATACGGAGAGCTAGTCCAAGATGGTTTTTGGATTGATGAAATTAAAACTAACTGCATAGCAAAGGTGATTCTCTCAGTTCTGGCTAGTAAATTTTTGCCCTTTAAGTTCAAGACGAAAGAGCAGGCTAAGCTGGCGAGGGAAGCTCTTCATAGTGCTGTCTGGCCATCCATGTGTGGTCTGCCTCTCGATGTTCAATACACGTACGATGAAAATGTTGGGTTTCTATTCTCAAGTGCTTATGATCGATGTTTGAGTAATCAATTTTAGTTGACCAGTCGTTTGAAAGACGTTCCTAGAAGATTGAAGCACCGTATGGCAGTCGTGACAACAAAGGTTTAGATTAGTTAACATATTTAAGCCCATTTTACAATTTCCCTTTTAAAGACTGAAGTGGCGCCTCTTCAGGAAAGCAATCAGCATCATCGTTCGGAGACCGACACGAGAGTTAAAGATGGCGATAAGAATGATGAGCGTAAACTGAGGGATGTTTCTTCGCCGTCTAAGTTGAAAGGTTTGTTCTCATCTTTTTTTTTTTGAGTTTAGTTTCATTTCATACGCCTAGTTGTACGGTCTCCGAAGCACTCGCCAGTCAGAGAAAAGAGAGAGGAGGTTCCCAAGCATTCGCTTACGATGTTCAAGAAGACAGTTGCCAAACCTTCAATTTATTACTTGCCACTTTCCGAAGAGGAGGTATGCTATTTTTTAAGCTCCACTTACATTTTTTCTTGGGTTTTAGGTCGCCAAGCACTGCAAGAGTAAGCTGCACAGCTCAAACGATGAAAAAAAGAGCGGCTCAAAGGATAGTGAAGTGAAGAAGAAGAAGACAGATGTGAAAGCAGGTGGTTCGCCCAATGACGACGGGGTCAATAAAGAACGCATCAGCAAGAAAGTAAGCGGCCAGAACGATACTTCTGGCTTGCCAAGAAAACGCCGTTATTCACCTGATGGACATTGAGGATAGCTATTACAGGAAGGTCTTTCACTTTTCAAATCTAGAAAGATGTTGTCAAACCTCATTTGTTCTTCCTCGCCAATAAACTGTTAAGAGTAGTTGATAAGACGGTTGTAATTGTGACGACGATTATACTAGATCCCAAACAGCCAATTCTACACGTTTGATAATGTGTGGATGTATTAGGTCGTGGATCATGATAGAAATGGCGTATCTCAATCAGCAGTGTTGAACAGCCATTCTCTATGTGTGTGTGGCGGCATAATCGTAAGTAGTACAAAAGTTAGGGCGCTTTCTAGCTCTGCCCTATGTTAATCTTCTCTTTTGTTCTAACATTCAGCTTTGGGTTAAAGCCTAAGTAAACAAATTTTCGAAGTTACCTAGTAATTAGTTTTAAAAACTTTTCAAATGGTTGATATTAGATTAACAAAATGCAGTACTCTCGTGAACAGATGATTTATATACAAGTAGTGTGATGAACCTGTGAATCTATACTCAATAAGAGAAATCACGTGTGTATAAAAGATTCTTTTTTCAGAATATATGCATTTGCTCCAATTCATGTGGTTGTTGTATGCTCTTGTTGCTGGAGGATGGGGACGATTAAGTGCTAAAAATCAGCGAACATTTATATATCATGTTTATTCTAATGAAGTGACACCCTCTGTAGTCACAAGGGCCGGCGATCAAAGATTTTTTACGGCTCAAGCGCGCGAAGAATTCATTGCTGGCACCACACTCAAAAATTTAACCGGCATCGAGAGTAAATGATTTTCGAGTGGTTGAGCCATAAAAATCGTTTACCACTGGGAGAGGCTGAGACTCTATGGGAATAATGGGAATAAAATGGAAAACGCTTACTTCTTGTGCCATGAGTTGATACTTGCTGAAATTTTACGGTTATTTTGCGAGTAAACCAAATAAGGTTTGTTAGGGTTACATGACGAAGGTGGTAAAGCGTTTACACAGGAATGACTCATTCTGAAAACACAAATTGAAACGGCCGCCATTTGTATCTTATTTATTTTTGCAGATCCACCTCAAATGCATCGAAAACAGCTTTATGGTGGAAATATGCATGGGAGAAGATACGGTATACACGACGGCAGACTGAAAGTGGGAATTTGCAATCAACATGACCAACCGCAAATGGTCGAACCTGAGCCGATTTTGGCAATGGAGGACTCTTTGATACTAACACGACTGGAGAAGTAGCGATTACTGTTCAGCAAAGAAGCAGCTCCATCTAGAGTGTGTCTGGTGTAGTCGATGGCCGAACACTGAAAATTCTAGAGACCGTAAAACGGGAAGTGGGCAGCTTTTTGGTTACACAGAGTGTAGTAAATTTGAAAGCACTGCATTTACATTCCTCAAGAATCTCACCTCTTTCGGGTTCCTGTGAGCTGCACAAAGGAAAATCTGCAAATGATGGACGTTGGATTTAAATATCAGGTTGTTTCATAAGTCCTGCGGTCTTTATTCAAGGGTTTGTTTGAGATTATTTATTATTTTTTTATTGATGGTGATGACAGTTGATAAAAAAAAAAGTAATCTCCTTCGAATTCCACAACTTTCTCCCATTTTTCTTGCAGCTTTTGAATGCTCCTGACGTAGAATCCGGCTAGATTTGAGGCGAAGAATTCAGCAAGGTTTTTATGAACTTCTTCTACACAGGCATATTGTTTACCACGCATGAAGTGCTGAAGCGATCGAAAGAGATGATAGTCTGATGGAGCAATATCTGGCGAGCATGCAGGATGAGGCAGTACTTGTCAGCCAATATTTTCGAACTTTCTTTGAGCAAGACGAGCGGTGTGAGGCCTTTGAGCAAAAGTAAACACGACTTATGACACAACCTAATAAATCAAAAGAAAAAGATTACCCATTGTTCGGTGGCCGTCATTTGGTTGCATACTTCTGGTTTGCAGACATCCTCAAATTAAATTAAGCCATTTCCACTTTCTGAAATTCAAAAATAAATGTCTCACTTGCAGAAGCACTGCCAATCCATTGAGTTCCATGCAAAATTGGCGCAAGTGTTCTGGAATAAAAGTTAGGTGATAATCTTGTAAGGCGTTTACAATAATCTCCTTCTGTTTCTGAAGATCCACAAAGATCTTTCAAAAAGCGCATTGACTAGCGGAAAAAGAAAACGTTTAGGATAGAATGGGAACGGAAGCGGACCACTGTAAACGGCTCATTAATTCTCAAATGTTGACCCACCATATTTCCACACCCCTTCTTCCACCCCTTTTGGACAGTTCAACTAAATTAGCAAATTATAAAATGGCCCGAATTTCTAGAAAAGCAATGGCCAAAGTCCATTATTCTTGAGTCTCCCAAAACTGCTCATGATATAAAGAAAAGATCTTGAACATAGTATATTACAATAGAGTCATATTTTCTATAAAAAACATCGTTTTGGGCACTTTTGGGAGGTTGAAGAGGATAAGAGACTCCGCCAAAGCCATTACTAACAATGGTGTCCACATCCTTGAAGTCAACCAGAATGCACTGTTGAATCCATTGCTGTGATTTATAAAAAAAAGTTTTCGCAAATTGATTACAACCTCTAGCTACCTGAACATTTAAGGTGCTGTCCATCTCATCGAAAGAGTTGAACTTTCTCCACCTGCACCACTCCTCAAAACAAGCATTGTGTGCGATGAGGCTAAAGATAAACCTTACTTCTCTATTTGTGCCAGGCTCGTTTCTGTAGCACACTCTCAAAGGACTCTCATTTTTTGCCATTCTGAACACTGATTAGTGAAATAGGATGTGGAATAGGCTGAAGGTATTGCAAAAAATGACATATCGGCAACAAACCGCCCTATTTTTGTCGCACTCCATTTATTCTGGTCAGTAATCGAGAATACGGCACATTTGGACTAGCAAAGCAGCATTACAATCAGCAAAAAAAGCATTTACAATTAGGCAACACTTTTTTACTCCAATTCTATTTGGAGTCCACCCCGTTAGAAGAGCATTGTAAGATGGTGGGGAAACATCCAATTAAAAATTTGAGAAGATTGGGATACAGCATGTGAGACAGCAACAAAGCCATAGTGCCTGTCGCTAGTCAACTCTTGCCAAAACAAATTGAGTGGACTTGCGAGCCAAGCCTTCATCGCTTCCAGAAATATGCTCAAATATCAGCCTCAATAAAAGAAATAATTACAAGCAAGACCGAATTATGAGGGACTGTTCAGCTCTCAAGCATAGAAATTTCCAATGCCCTGCGGAGTTCTTCTTCTTCACGCTCTTCCTCCTCCTTTCTTCTCTGCTCTTCTTCCTGCGATATTTTTAAAGCTTTCTCCAGCTCCTCGTCAGCCTTAATTTACACTTTAGCAGGAATATACATTTTTCTATTAGCCAAATACTTTGAATGCCTATAAACCCCACCTCCTCTCTCCAGATGGTTTACCTACCCTCCAGAGAATTTTTTTATAAATTTTTTGCCTTTCCACCTGTATTCAGCTAAATTAAGCAAGAAAAATGGGCTCCAACCTCTGAAGTGTTTTCCACAGATGCCTGACTGGCCTGTTCATTATGCTTGGGTTGTTGACTAGCCATTGAGATGCTCTCTTCAATGGCAAACTGCATTTGTTGTCTGTAGGTGGAGGTTTCTGGCGAGTCTTCCGCCATAAATCTCTCCAACAAATACACATAGTCGTCGTCAATGTCCACAGAGTTGTCTAGAAAATGGATTTGGGAGCATAATATGCAAAGAGGACAGCTCGGACTTACACATGCGTCCAGCTTGACTGGATGAACCATAGTCTTGTTGGTCGATATTGTCGAAGAGCAGAGAAGAACTGGTAGTATACGTCCTGTAGTTGTCCGGCACTTGGAATAGAGAAGGCTTCAGCCGGAATACAGGCAGTCCTTGGGCATCCAGCTCATGCTCTCCGTCTGCCAATTCCTCTGCTGGAGGCTCGTTGACCTTGCAGAAAGTGACTTGAGCTGAAGCTTATGCATATAAAATTTCACAAAACGACGCTAAAGAGCTACCGTTGATCAGATGAAATAGCGGGATGCCTGCAACATTAAAAGATATATAAAAGGACCCAAATTGAAAATACCCTCCAAAATACCCGATTTCCTCTAATAAGCCCACCCCCAAAATTCAAAAAAGTGTTTTTGTGGCATTGTGTGTTTGACCTGTATTTTGTTAGCGATTTTTATGAATGTTACATACCAAAAAGTAGCTTATATTCTAAGCTACTTTTTGGTATATAACGTGCGTAGGAGCTACCGATAAAATATAGGTAAAAAACACAATGCCACAAACACACTTTTTTGAATTTAGGGGGTCACCCCCTGAGGGTGGGCTTATTAGAGGAAATATGTTATTTATTTCTCCCGCCATATTTTTAAAACTTAATTAATTCAGCAATTTTATAATAAGACTTTCTAATTTTTTTCTTTTATAATGTAGCTCTCAATCTTCTTTTTCCAATGACCTAACAATGGGCTCGATATTGTTAGAAAAAGCTGGAGTAAAAGGTTTTTGAATGATGTAAAGGATATTTTGATTCAAAACCTTTTTTCTCCAGCTTTTTCTAGCAACACCTAGTCAGCTGAGGCCTCATTGGGAAGAGGACATTTAAACCCACACCGCGATGGAAAAATTAGGAAAATTTATTGTAAAACAGCTAAGATAATCAAGTTTTAACAATTTGACGGGGGATTTCATATGCAGCCATATTTTTTAAAAATTTACTAATTCTGACTGGGAAGCCAGCAGGTAGTTGCAGCTAAAGCTTTGTTTTTAGAATATGAACAGGTGCTCAATTAGTTACCTGTATAAAGCTTTTAAGACGAGAAAACTTGGCATTGCGAACTGCCATCAAATCAATCACTGGAAATATTTGTTCCTGGAAAACTTTAGTGTTCACAGGAAAAGAGGCAAGAAAAGCTACTCGAAGGTTGAGTGGAAAAGTCTCAGCCAACCAAAGACTTGCATTGAAGGCATTGGAACGAACGACTTCTTGCTTCTTTTTCCCTAGAATGTTGGGACATAAATGTTTTTTTAAAAAGGAATTGCTGAATTTAACACACCAATTCTGAGGGGACTTTCGGGTGGCAAACTCAAGTATTCCTGAGCTGTCAATCCACCTAAAAACAAAATTATATCATTCAAGTTGTTTATAATTGCATTCTGGGCCTGTTGTTGGTGGTCCTGCGGATAAGCGCCAACGTCTTCGCCGTCCCTAACCACCACAAGTTCTTTCCCTAGTACTCGAGTCGTCCCACACTAGCTAGTGTGGGACGGCTCTTTTAATTTCAAGTGTTTTTTGCAATTTCTAAAACTAATTAGGGTCGGTGAACACAAACCACACTCTACTGGACCACTAATTACACGTATGTTGGCGTTGTATGGCACTAGTATGCCATAGCGTCCCTTTAAATAAGATGTTACCATAAATATCGTTTTGATCATGATCTGGACTATCTTTGGAGCTGTCTGGCTTCTTTTTCTCAAAAAGGCCCATCAAAAAAGACATTGGTTTATTGTCGTCTTGTGCATTCTTGGCTTTGCTCTCCTCACTTAAATGATCCACCCTTGTCTTGGTGACTATTTCTACATTTGAGGCGTTGAAAACCTGAAAACTGAGTAGATAACATATTTAGGAGTGTTTTCAGAGGGCAGATTTAGATCTAAAGGCTCGCTGTGCAATGATGCCAGTAGAAATCTAAATTTGCTAGCCTCAATGACAAATAAATTAGGCTTACTCGACAGGTATAGCCTAAACAAAAAAAGATTATTTTATGACCCAACAACTAAACCCGACCTTCCACTTCCTCCTCCTTTTCGGTGGATCCAATCCATGAGAAGAGGCCAGAAGACTTGGACCGCTCAAACCCAATATTCTCCACATCGATGTAAGTGGTGGTGGTGGGGGAGAGCAACTTCTCCGCCACAACGTCGTCCGACGGCACAAAGTCTTCGAGTTGAGGCTTGCGATCCAGATTTATGACTTGCACATTTGCCTAAAAGCTGGGCATATCGTCGATTGCAACCGAGCAACACAGCAACTAACCGTTTGTTGGCCATGATCCACAAAAATAATTTCAGCATTTTCATCGTCCGTAAAGCGGAAAATGAAGGACTGATTGCCCCCTTTCTTCCAACGACATTTACTCTCGAAGTCAAGTATGCTTGCATCTATTCGGATGTTGCTACCACTCTTGTAAATCTGCAACTTGACTTGATTGCTAGAATATCTTTGCATTGAGCATGTTGTCAAACCCAGCAGTAAATTAACCAGCCAGGAGTATATGCACTCAGTTGAGTGCGTGAATAGCAATCTCATACCGGGCAGAATTTCTAAGGGTTTGTGTCTGGAGTAGGGTTCTTTGGGCGGGCACGGACAAAATAACGCCGCGCCGAAACATCGCCGCGGCCAAAACATTGCCGCGGCCAAAACATCGCTGGGACAAAACATCGCCAAATGTCTTTAAAGTATTGTGTATTGGGGAATCAACAAAAAGGTTTTTTGAGTCCTCTTTTTTTTATTTTACAGACAATATCTAAATTGTCTATGCTCCAGAACCGTCCATCTAAAAAGGCCGCAGTTTTTGAGCTGATGTTATGTGAGTGGATCTTTCGAGATAATTATTCCGAAATTAGATGGAGGTTGGAGAGTGGTACTACGGGGCTACTTCCGAGCCGTTCTTTTAAACACACTAAAGCATAGAGATCTGACTATAGCCAAGTTGCTGCTTGCATGGTTCCATTTAAAAACTCTACAGATTTGGTCACCTTGTACGTGTCTGATGGGCACATGTTTTTGATGAATCTCAACCAGCTGGTAAATTCCCAGTGCATTTCCACGAAGAAGTCGTCAGAATCCTGGAAATTTTTTTTTATGAAGTCAAAGTATGCAGTAGTGTTTCTTTACCTTTAGGCTTCTCTTCAGTTCCAACAAAATTAGAGATGTTTGTTGGGCTCGTTGGTAGTCTCGGTAGTGCAGCACTTGCTTTAAATAGTTAAAGTCATTTATGGCAATTGCTTCATGGCTGAGAGACCACATGTCTGAAAATTATTTGCCCTGGTTATGCCGTACTTAGTTCTAAATAATGTATTTTGTTTAGGGTCATTTATGGGGCTGTCGGTTTGATAGAGAATTGTAAACATTTTTTGCAACCTTTGTTCTGGGTGTTGGCATCTGCTCCAGCTTTCAATAACATTTCCGCACACTCCAAATGATTCAGAAGTGTGGCCAACATAATCGGACTATAAGAAGATGCTGATATTTATTATTAAATTTCAATTCTGTAAACTACCTTCTACCCTGCTGGTCTAATTCATTGATCCTTTCTGGCAAGCTCTCTTGCAGTTCATTAAGTATGTTGTTTAACAAAGGCACATTGTTTTCAAATACAGCTTGGTGGAGTGGGAAAGCAGATTCTTGGTCACTAGTTTCACCTTCTGTAGTCATTGCCTAAAGGTTAATTGATGTATTTTTTAGTCTTGGCTAGTGCAAGAAAACAACAGCAAAGGCAGAGGGGTTGGGCGAAACAACCGAAACCGAAACCATTCTGAAATGCTTGTTTTATTTGGGCTCTCCTCTGCAAATTTAGGAGTGCCAGCTAGTTTGTCAGTTTACGAGTTCGCAAGTTTTCGAGTCAGTAAATTATGCGATATTAATTGGCCCAGGGATGTCGCTACAGCAAAGTTTGACTGTACAAGGCTTGTCTAGGTCGGAATATTGAAGTGTGAGCCAAGTGTGAGGTAAAAAAGGGGAGAAAACGCTGAAAATTAAAGAGAGGAGGTTACCGAAAGACGTGAGTGCACAAAGGGAGCACGGCAAATACGACGAGGCGAACCATAAAGAAGTGGATGATACAAGAATTTACACTGTCAAGCCTTTGCTACTATCGCTATAAAAAAGGAATAGTGCCACCCAAAGGAGCAGAAAGCATTATCGTGGATGGGGTTTGGAGGTGATACTATCCACTTATGGGGTAGTTACTTACTCACACTTAAAAACTTGGTCATCGCCGCGGTTCTATCATCATTTTGTTCTAAAAAGTGTTTTCAAAAGATTGATATGCAGAGGGAATTATTCCAGTTGGGACGATTCTTACGATATTCGGTCGTAATCATCGAGGCTCTCATTTTTGCTCTTGCTAGCCTTTTGCTAAGCTGTCCCACTTTTATGTGTGGGGCTAGTTGCAAACTTTGCTCTCTCAGGTTGCATGCTGAGTCTATGCAAGCTTTTTGAAATGAGACAAGTGCATGAGTAGAGCCTAGTTTTGAGGCCGTATGATTGAGGGGAATAACAAATAAAGTCTAATAGATTCAAATCTCATCGCGTTTATGTCCTATTTTGTATGGCTGTATATCAATAGTTTTAGACGAAAAATGGCAAGTGCTTCGCTAGTTTCGCGTATGTTTGGAAGCCGAGCTGCGACTCGTTTGCTGAAAGCCTCTCAATCTTCTCTGTGGACTCCATCTGTTTCCTCGAGCGGTGAGTTTAAAGTGGTTAATTGTATGTGGTGGGTTCATTTTACTTTAGCCGTCCAAAGCAAATTTAGGTAGCGGGCAGAAAGAGCAACAAAAACACTCAGCCACACACCGACCAAACCAAGTGGATGTGCAGTTGGTGTGAAATTTGGTTTAGTTGGTGTGTGACTGAAAGTGGACAAACACCTAAACTTGTGAAGCTTTCTTTTAAGCCCAAGCCCTCATTTTACCCCATTAATATGGCTGAGGCCGACCCAGGCTGTTTTTTGGACGGTTGGACTTTTTTCGGACGGCTGAAGTAGAGCAGTACCTACTTCGGCTTTGAGTCTCTTTTCCGCCCTATTTTAAGATTTTTATTTCGCCTGTTCAGGTGCTTCCATTGTTCCACGTAAAGGTCTTCATTCCTCGACGAAGCTGTTTGCTGCTGCCGCAAGTGCTGCCAAGCCCACGCCGCCAAAGCCGACTGTTGCGGGCTCCAAAGGACGAGTGGTGGCTGTCATTGGTGCCGTTGTAGATGTGCAATTTGATGAAGGACTTCCTCCAATTCTCAACTCCTTGGAAGTGACTGGTCGTGCGAACAAGCTGATTCTGGAAGTCTCTCAACATTTGGGTATTTTTGTTAAAAAAGTTTTCTTCTACGACAACACCATTTCTTCCCAGGTGATAATGTGGTGCGAACCATTGCTATGGATGGAACTGAGGGATTGGTCCGAGGTATGCTTGATACTCCTGTGCCAAACTCTTTACAAGCTGTTAAAACCGTCTATTTTCAGGACAAGAAGTCGTCGACACTGGCGACCCCATCAAGATTCCTGTTGGACCTGAAACTCTGGGAAGAATTATGAATGTGATTGGCGAGCCGATTGACGAAAGAGGTCCTATTTCCACCAAGCACTATGCACCTATTCACGCTGAAGCTCCAGAATTTGTATGTTTACTGTCAGCTTTGTTTTCTTTTTTCTCACTCATAATGGATTTTCAGGTGGACATGAGTGTGGAGCAGGAAATTCTTGTGACTGGAATCAAAGTGGTCGACTTATTGGCTCCCTATTCCAAGGGAGGAAAGATTGGTTGGTCTAGTTTTTAGAAGTATATGTTTTTTTCAATTAAACTGTTGTTCTAGGTCTCTTTGGTGGTGCTGGTGTCGGCAAAACTGTGTTGATCATGGAGCTGATTAACAACGTAAGCTTCGCACTTTTCAATGTGGCCGAATTACCTGGCCGTGTCGCCCGATATGACGGCACTTAACACTGTGGTGCAAATTTTTCTAATAGTTGAATTTTAAAGCTAAATTTGCGCGTAAATCGAGGAAATAGCGGCGCAAATGTCGGCGGTAGGGAAGGATGTTAGTGAAGCGATTGCAAAGCCATGAACACGGAAAAAGTGGAAGTCGAGAAGGCAATTATCAGTGGGAAAAAAAGCGCAAGCAGTCTGGAATGTCGTCCATTACTCCATGATAGAAGACTTTGCATATGCAGCCATTCTCAAGCATAGTGACGCCCTGGTGGGTGCCTTTTAGGAAGAGCGAACAACAAAAGAACGCCGAACTTCTCTCACTCATTTGATTCTTTCATAAACAAGGGGCCGAGATTTGGGTTTTCACTCTAAAGGCTCACAATCTTTGCCCTTTAACTAATTGACTTTCATATATTTTAGTTAAAAAGTTTAATAGTTTAGGTGGCCAAAGCCCACGGTGGTTTCTCTGTCTTTGCTGGAGTGGGTGAACGTACTCGTGAAGTGAGTTGGCTACAATACTCAACCAATATTTTAGAAAAATTAATTATTTGTGAGTTTCAGGGAAACGATTTGTACCACGAAATGATTGAGGGTGGTGTCATCGATCTTAAAGGCAAGAACTCGAAGGTGTCTCTAGTGTACGGTCAAATGAATGAGCCCCCAGGTGCCCGTGCTCGTGTATGTTTGACTGTGAGTTATCATGGCTGTCTAATTATTTCTTAGAATTAGTATTTTTTAGGGATTGACGGTGGCTGAGTACTTCAGAGATCAGGAAGGTCAGGATGTGTTGCTCTTCATTGACAACATTTTCCGTTTCACTCAGGCCGGATCAGAAGTGTCTGCTTTGCTTGGTCGTATCCCATCTGCTGTAAGCTATTTTACAAACACTTTATTTATTCAACATAACATCGCTGAGCTTTGGTTTTTTTTAGGTGGGATACCAGCCAACCCTCGCCACTGACATGGGAAGTATGCAGGAGCGTATTACAACAACAAAAAAGGGTTCCATTACCTCTGTGCAAGCCATCTATGTTCCTGCCGACGATTTGACCGACCCTGCCCCAGGTAGCTTTGGAGCTCAAATATAAGTTATAAGTTTCTACACTGTTTCTTCAGCCACCACTTTTGCTCATTTGGATGCCACTACTGTGCTTTCTCGTGGTATTGCCGAGTTGGCCATATACCCAGCTGTAGATCCTCTTGATTCCACTTCCAGAATCATGGACCCAAACAGTAACGTTTCTTCTTTTTTGATTTCATCTAGTCTTTTGGTTTCAGTTGTTGGACAGCGCCATTATGATGTTGCTCGAGGTCGGTAATTTGGGCAATTGACAGCTACAATTGTCGACTACCTTATCCCTCTTACAGGTGTGCAAAAGATTCTCCAAGACTACAAATCTCTGCAGGACATTATCGCAATTTTGGGTATGGACGAACTCTCCGAGGACGATAAGCTGACGGTGTCTCGTGCCCGAAAAATTCAACGTTTCCTTTCTCAGCCTTTCCAGGTAAATTTGTTCGTGCACTTTCCATATGCGAAGAAATATATTTTAGGTGGCCGAAGTCTTCACAGGTCATGCCGGAAAGTTTGTCTCCCTTGAGCAAACGGTGATTTTGATGAGAATTAATAAACCTTTGCTTACTTTTTTTTTTGTTCCAGATTGATGGATTCGAGTCGGTTCTTCGCGGTGAGTTGGACCACATCCCTGAGGTCGCTTTCTACATGCAAGGAGATCTGAGTGATGTGAAGCGCAAGGCAGAAGAGCTCTCGAAATTGGTGTAGGAAACAAAAGGCGGAGTCTCCAAATTGTTTGTTGTATTGAATATAGGCTTTGTTTTCCGCAAATAAAATATAGAAATTCTGTGTGTTTGGGTGTTTGTCAGCCTTTTTAGTTCCAGCTTCTTTGCTTATTGTATTGTTACTGGTAGGAAGTGGTTCAGACTGCGGAGTTGGACTGTGCTTTTTGTTTTGGATGTTAAATTTATTCTAATAAACGTATTGATGGAAGAAAACAACGCGATTTATGGTGATACAAGATTTACTAATATGACTAGGGTTGTTGGTTGGGCTACCTATTTTCGGGCAATGGCCGACAGCTGCCATTATTGTAAACACTGACGCGAATTGTCCTCATGTGAACTGTCCTATGTCCGTTTTGTTGATGAGTAATTTTTTTACATGACTTCTGGCGTGAGCCAAACTTCAATACGGACACATGCACTTCTCTATCTTTGTTGTCGTCTTCTAGCTCTGATCTATGGCTATCTTCTATTGTTCTGATCTTTAGCTTTGGGTTAAGCTTTCCGGCACGAGCCAGAAGTTATGTTAGTGTCCTTTTTTTTATTCCCGAAGAAGCCCCTTTGGAAATCAACTTATAAATTTTCTTCTCTGTCTCTAGCTGTGATTGTTATCGAGATCTAGCCATCAGCAAACATTTTGATGGTCAGTTTTGGTTTGAATACCCGGCAATCTATCTAATCTGTGGCGTTATAATGCTAATCTTTTCAAAAGAATATCTTTTAAGACACCTAGAAATAATTCTTCTATGCCTTTTGCTTGTTCAGTATGAAAAACTCTGCAAATATTGGCTGGTGTCCTGTGTCCCCACATTCCGACTACGACAGCAGACTAGATTTTGACCTGCAAGTGAATTCACTGGTTCAAGCTTTTATTCCTCTTGGATGCAGCTTCATTTGTCTGCCAATTGGTGGTCTACAGGTAGTTGGTTTTACTATACACAATTTGTGCATCCAACTTTTCCGCTTTCAGAGGTACAGCTGGAAACCCAACGGGTACTTTTGGCCAATTTGAAAGAGCAGTAATATTCATTTACAGGTCATCTCCTCCGAAAATCAACCTGCCTGATCTGCAGGTTGGTGTATAGATACTAAAAATTACTTTTGTGCTTGTTTGTTTCAGATGTCCAACATCTCGTGGATGAATCGTGTCAGCTGCTGTATATCTTCTTGGATTCATTGCGATTCTGGTTCGTAGTTAGCCTTGGTGTATGTTAATTGATCTACCCATCACTGAATTTAGACCAAGACTGCATTTCGGACATTTCCGTTAAAGGCTTGGAAGAGGTTGGCTTCTGACACAGTCAACCCCCCTAGTCCAATTCCCCTATAATCCGACTCCCAATGCTCGGTCCCATGCAGGCCTATGTGCAGAAACAAATTTTGTCCTCCGGCCTTTGGCCCTAAAAATTTTTTTCTCCGCCTAATGCCCCCGCCTCTGGAGGATTCTTCCGGAGGCCGGCACAGGCCTGGTCCCATGGGGTTGGGTGGATTATAGAGGGTGGACTGTATTTAACATGCTCCATATTTTCTCAAAGCAAACTTCAGGAGCTGGCTCATGTTGCTTATTTGGGACTAAAGGTGTTTCTAAAAAATTTTAAAAGGAATTCAACAATATTTTTTCTTTAATTTAGAGCGTGTCTATCGAGCTGAAGGATTTCTCCTCTCCCAAACTCGCTCAAGTAGTTAGCAGATGGCTGTGGCAGAGACAAGCGGATTTCTCGTAAGCGTATGCTTTTCCTAAAAAGCCTTCTTTTGTCTGCAGTTTACTCGTCCTCCAGGTTCTGGATCATAGTCCCTACGAACATATTGGAGCTGGGGGGACAGGCTGACTCTAAAACGCTTCCTGACATATGGTCGATCTGGGCACACTTCAGAACGCTATGCGGAAACTATCCTGGCAGATTATTAGTGGGTAAGTCATCAGCATGTGGATCAGTTATTGGCTTTCATGTTTAGGTATAAAGTTTTCTGAGGTATTTGTTTTTTGAATTGTTTGCTGGTTGTTGAACTCGAATGTGATGTATGGATTGCAGGACAGTGATGAAGAATTCAGTGTATCATTTTTGCTTAATCGATGGAAAAGTGAGCCGGTTAGTTGCGTTTAGTTTTTACCTAGAGCTCCACTTCTTCTCTTGGCTTAGTTTACTTGCTCAACAGACAACAGTTTAGGTAGGAGTGGTCTGGCTGGATTCCCGTATATTTTCTGATGGAGCACTGCCAGGGTACTTTACAACCTTATCTTGTTAGCACAAAGCCTTCATGCTTGCAGATTCCATTCTCAGTTTGTCAAAGAAGTGTGGACAAATGAAGGTTATCCTCGTTACATCATGTTAAGCTCTCAGGCTCAGACTCTTCCGCTCTCTTCAGTAGCTCGGCTTGTGGGCAGTGCTCTCAGTGTGATTTCTGATTCAGACGAGCCTATGGATGCGAAGAATGACTATTCAGATTTTGTCAACACTTTACAAGTCAGTTTTTAGTAGGCTAGCACTGGACTTGGGCGCGCGCTCGCTCACGATACTGTGCGATTTTTTTTGGACCGAATCACCATAAGGTGTCTTCGCCCACTCCAATTTTGAGCTGGTTGAAGTGGGGCTGGACATGTTTTTGTTCTTGTAGCACGCATCTCTGAAGTCTTGACTTGTTATACTTTGTCCACCTTCTGATTGTTGGTACATCTATCTTGTTGGATCGCATGCCTTCCTGACTCCAAGTTCGATCTTCTCTTTCGTTCCAGATTTACCTTGGCGAGCATCGCCCAAGCATTCAGCGATTAAATTTAGTGTGCGTGCAGTGGCCGTCTTACGCCAACATTGCTTTCAAAAATGAAGAGTCGATAAAATGAAGAGGCAGAATATATTTATAAAAAATCAACAGGGGGAGCAAGGCAAAACAGAGCAGCCAATTCTATACTAGAGCCAGAATGGCTTATGGATGGGTGCGACGAATCAGGTTTTCAAAGCTATTGTCTAGAAGTGTTTAGGATGCGCGAAGTCGAAGCTTTTTAAAATTTGTTATCCATTGGCTACAGCTATATATCTCGTGTCCATAAGCCTAAGCAAGAGATTGAGAGATTGTGTCTTGTAAAAAAGCAATAATTTCTAGGCTCCTCTCCAGCCTTTATCAGTAAATTTGGATTCCGTGGTAGGTTTATTCTCCACTTTTCCACTATTCCAGAAATTATGTTGACTGCTGTCACAGGTCTACAACACTTTTGAGCAGGACGGTGTGAAGTATGAGCACTATGCAAAAGCCATCAAAATTGCTTTGAAGGATTTGATCGAAAGTTCGATGGGTATTAGTAATGAAGCAGGAACTGCCATTACTGCTTTTGTTGTGGGTGCAGGCCGAGGACCGGTAGGATGTTCGAGGTTGTGCGATTGAGGTGAAAGAGAGAGAAATTTTCAGCTTGTCTCCTTGTTGTTAGAGGCGGAAACGGAGCTTTCAAACCAATGCTCCACAAAGCTGACTCCATTGAATATCTTGGCTGGTGGGTTTTCACATATATAGAGCCAAGCTCGTGGTCAAATTTTTGTTGCAGTTGAGAAGAACCCAAGCGCATGTCTATCATTGAAATATTGCAACAATACAAGGTTTTTGATTATAGCCATTTTGACTTAAGCCTACAGTTGCATCTGCTACAGATGGAACCAACGTGTGACCATTTTGGAGTGTGATATGCGGATGCTGCCTACCACGTTCTCAGAAGGAATTTTTCCATCTCCTGACATTGTCATTAGTGAACTGTTGGGGAGCTTTGGGGACAACGAGCTTTGTCCTGAATGCATCGATAGCTTGCAGGCTATCGCAACCGAGAGAACCATTTTCATCCCGCAGTCCTACAGGAACTATATTGGTAGGTAGAGTCACTTCTAGTGTTCAGTCTTGGAGCATTTATGGCTACCGTATTTCCTCTAATAAGCCCCCCCCCTGATTCAAAATCGTGTTTTTGACCTACTTTTTTCCCGGACGACTTTCAGGCAAGTCACCACGCAAATTGTAGCTGAAACAATAAGCTACGATTTAAGTACTAACTTGTCTAAGACTTGACTAGAAAAAGTTGGTCAAAAACACGATTTTGAATCAGGGGGGCATTTATTTAAGTTAAGCCATAAATAAATTTGTGTAAAAAGTATTGCGCACCCAGCGTGGGGTCGAACTTGCAAAGATTTACCTGCTTTTAACTGTAATCATAGTTGGCTTTTGAATTTAGCGCCAATTCAATCTCTTCGCATGCACCAAAATGTGGTTTCTTCGGTCAGGGACTACTGGAGCCGAAAAGTTCCAGGCTCAGGACGTGATATTTGGAGGTGGGCTGATTTTCATGATGGAGGAACATTTCGCACAAATGAAAATTTTTTCAAATTTGCAAAGCATGGTTTTACCTTCAAAGGGTTTTTGGGAGGAGGAGGTATTCTCCGCTTTTTTTTTGGGGGGGGGGAGTGTGATACAATAGAGCTGTTTTTTAGTAGTAAAAGTTGCAAGTGTGCAAAGTGTTTCGCAAATTTTAAAAAAGCTCCACTTTTGCGAGAAGAGCCTACCCAGTCAAATTAACTATTAAGTGTCGGTTTAGTGAGACCGATCCAGCAGATAGCCTATATGTAAGAACTGCCTTTGCAATCACCAAAAACCCTTGTGTTTCCAAATTCAGGTGGCTTGTCTGCCCGGAGATTATTGCTTGTTGGGTCCACCAATTCAGTGCTTTGAATTCACCCATCCATGCAAGTCAAGTAATGCCAGAAAAGCTAGAATTGCCTTTGAATTTGAACATCCATCTGAAGTAATCAAGGTAGTCGTTTGGTAACCACAAAATATAGTTTATGTTAAGTTGATGGGCTTTGCCGGCTACTTTGATGCATGCTTATACAAAGATGTCCACCTGAGCACTGTTCCAGGCCAAAAGTCAAAAGGTTTGCCTTTTCAAAACTATTGTGACTGACTTGGTTGCTGAGATATGACCAATAACAGGAGGGAGCAGCTCAACCGCTGAGTTGATGCCTAGTCTTGGTCATATCTTGGCTACCAAGCCATTTTTTGACATTCTGCTTACTGATTCAGATACATGAGCAATTTCCGCATACTATATTAAGACCATTTTGCATAAAAGAAGTTATTTGCAGGCATGGTCAGCTGGTTTCCAGCTCTTATTCCATTAAGAAATCTGATAAAGTTGGAAGAAGGAACCCAACTAGAATTGTACATATCCAGATGTATTGACCAGGCAGGAATCTGGTATGAGTGGTCAGTGGCTTACAAGGCATCTTTTTCTTTCAGTTATCTTTTTTGCAAATCTTTACAGCCAATACTTTGTAGAAGGCCGAATCGCACGAGACTGTTCGCACCACTCTGCAAAATGAAAACGCATCTTCCCAATATTTCAGACTTTATGCCCAACAATAAATTCTCTTCTAACATTGTAAATATGTGAGATTGTCCAAAAAAGTT
>BBSZ01009728.1:0-16996 GCA_000981365.1 Subanguina moxae
CTTTGCCACACTTTGTCACAACCTCTGTCATTAGTCATTTGTCTTGTTTGTCTCTGTGCCTTGTCTTTTTAAGCTCTCCCGAAGATAAATTGCTGTTACTAATCATTTTTGTTGTTATGGATATTGTTTATTAAAGATTTTTTTAATTGAGTTAATTCATTGGTTAACGTGTTGTTAATCAAAATAGTGGAATTTTTGGTTAAAAACATGTAATTTATCCAAGATTTGTGATTTCGATAAAAACCCGCAAAGAAATGCGGGACCCACAGGAAAATTTTTTTTAACCCGCCCCGTGCCCCGCACTTGAAAAATTTTCAAAACCCGCCCCGCAAACCCGCACTTGGATTTCGACCCTCCAAAACCCGCCCCGCAAACCCGCACTTGGATTTTGACCCTCCAAAACCCGCCCCGCAAACCCGCAAAACCCCAAATGAACATCACTAGTTAAAACATAAAACTATCTCATGGAGAGTATTGTTCCTTACAAATTACCTGTGCACAATTTGAACGATTAATTTCCATGAGACAAAAAAAGCCGAGAATTCCAACTAATAATTTGGTTAAGCCAAGTCTAAATTTGTCCTTAGTCTTTGCTTGTTATGACTGGCGCCTCCCGTGACCCCTTGTCAGTGTTAAGTGCAATGGTCGTCGGTGGAAGTTGATGCCAGTTGGGCACCAACTCGGGGTATTGCTTTTATAAAACGTTTTGCGTCTATTTTTATATCAATCATTCAAATTCAACAAGAAAACAACGCAATAGATCTCTCCTAGAACCAATTAGCACACGATATTTTTTCTCTGATATTTTTAAAATTGCTGGAGAACCGAATGTCTCTTCTTTGATGTCTACCACTGATGTGCACGGCAGGAAAGAGCAGCTTTTAAGCATGTCAGAAGCACGAATTTTGTACAGCACTCCCAAAATAAAAATATTTAACTCAAAAAATGGATTAAAAACCAACCTTGAACTGTAATTGCAAATATAAATTCTCCCAAAACCACTGGACTGCGCACAATTTTTGCCTCTGCCAATTGGAAACGTTTGAGAAGGACTAGATGTGAAGTGAACTGTAGAAGGAAAATGACTCCATACCCGCCGGAGAGAAGTAAGTGAGACTGCCGAAAAGACACAGGAGCACTAAAGACAGTTTCGCCGAGTTGCAGCTCAGAGTGCTGAAAGGCAAATAAATAATTTAAAGTTACCTCACATTCAAATGCAATGCTTTTCATAGCAGCTTTGATGGATCGGGATAGATTAGCGAGGTAGATATCACTTTTGTCGTATGTTTCGATGGCCTTTTATATATTTAAAGTGTTTTATATTCTGGTTTTTTAGTTTTCTGCATAGAAATAGAATTTAAAGAATCAGCTGAAATTCTCGAACCTCGCTTCACCTCGCTCATCTCCTCCCCATCAAATTGATATAATAAAAAAGAGCAAACCCTTTTCCCATCTTCCATCGAAAACAAATTCACATGGCCTTGGACAGTTACGACACAACACAAATTGACATCATAAATTTGGACAACATTGGCAAATACTGGCCCATCTACTTTATCGCACCAAACAGTTTCGCCTGAGGTCTGGAAAATAACCGAGAATTGCACAGTCAATCCAGTCTTCTGCTAAAGAATCACCTTTTTCAAAGCCAAAACATGTCCCCCAAGAGTGGCTATAACAATCGAATTTGCACAAACCAAGGGAGAGGAACGCATCGCACCCCGATTTAAAGCAGCAGAAACATCGAAGCGAGTGCTTATGTTGCCTGCAAAATTCCTGACATAAAAGTAGCCGTCATAGGAGCCGCAGAAGAGAGTTTCACTGGAGTCGAACACAGGAGTCATCCGGATTTCGCCTGGAAATAACCTTGTTGCTAAATAGGATATGATTAAACTGTTTTACCTCTTGTTCTCAAGATTTCGCGTAGTGAATATGTCTTTCGGTCAAAAACAAGCAAATCTCCATTCAATCCACCTAAAGTGAACATCAAGAAACAGGTTATGCGTTTTTGCCGTTATCATGAAAAACCCAAACGCATGAAGGGGCTAAAACAACACGGGGCTATGCCGAAGCCGCCCTTTGTGGAATAGAGGCGATTGCTCAATTTGGCCAAGTTTTGTAAGTCAGGAAGAAAAACTTAAAAGAGTAACCCTGTTTAAGATTAAAAAACAAACTGAGGTCTTAATTTCACATTGGTCACTTTTCCTTAAAAGACAACCAAGATGCCAAAATAAATCTAAAACAGCCTAAAATCTAGGCTACGTATTGGTATATAAGATGTTTAGAAGCCATCAACAAAATATATAGGGTTGTCGGTTCGGATACCCGTTTACGGGTAATTGGAACCAAAACTCGCTTTTTTCATGTATCGGTTCGGTCCGAGTACCCGAAAATTTCGAGTACCCGATAACCCCAAAGATATAGATAAAAAAAAGACAATGGTAGAAACAAGTTTTTTCTGAATTTAGAGGGGAACCGCTCTATTAGAGGAAATACGGTATATGCTTTGGGTGTTCCATAACAAAAGCAAAAGCGCCGGTGAACATTCATTCGCTGCAAATGATTTTTATAACGAAAAATGTAATCTACCTAGTGCGATAAAATTGGCGCTTATGCTGCAAGTGGCTTCAAACGCACATGCTTCACTTTTATAATCCAGCAAAATATTTCCTGTGACACAATCAAAACACCGAAAGATGCCAGCATGAGAGTTTGCATAAACATTTCTGGAAAGTGCTTAAATTAGATTCTTTTGCCTACTTAGCATTGAAAAAGTCAACCCTGAGCTAATCAAAGGAGATCCATCAATACATTTGCCTACAAGAAGTATATTTTATACACAAAGATATAGTCGAAATTACCCAAGTTAGAAGACCAATCCAACTGTATGGTGGCAACATCAGCGCGGGAAATATAGATAGGAATGGTAGACATGCTGCAACTAGGTATGCTGGAGACAGCCTGACAAAGTGGCACATTTTCCAATATATTTACTAGATCCTTCAATAGTGTCTTTTCATCCAGCAACAATTGCAGCAGTTCCGTACTCTTCATTTTATTATGGTTGTGAAGGTTGCCTTCCATGAAAAAGGCTAACTCAGCAAACTCCAATGACCCAAGTCCCAAATTTCTAAGAGAATAGCTCAATTTGTCTTCATTTAGTTCTATGTTGTAGGATTTTCGAAGAAAGGTTGTGACATTATCTGTGCATTGACTATAGAGACGACTTCTTGCATGAGCAATCAATTTCTTTGTGTCGATTTTACCTAAAATTGTTGCATTGATGAAAATGTTATTGACATTCACTGAATTTCTACCATTTATAGTAATGAAACTATTAAGATCCTCATTCCAAAATGTGCCTAAACTTTTTTTTAGTAAATGCAGAATTAAGGTACGGAATTGGCATAGGCTGCCCCAAGAATTTTGGAGGATTTCTTGTGGGACAATACTTTTACTTGTGTCTAATCTTGAATCATTCCGTTTTGTGTTTTTACTTGTTTATTACTCTATTTTTTTGGAAAACTGCTCGGGTCTTCTAGCTCTGGCCTTTGGACTCTTGACCATAAATGCATTTAAAGACTGTTTTTACCCATTTTGAGTAACCGAAACATGGTAGAATGTCCTAATATAAGGTAGTTTCCGAAAAATGTTCCTCAACAAAAAGAATATGGTTACTGATCACTATGCTATTTTTTAGTCATAAAAATAGTTATGGGCAAAATAAATTCTCCAAATTTCTCGGTCATCATATGAAGAAGGACCTACGTGTTGGCCATAAATGTTTAGGAATCTGTTTCTTAAGTTCATCATCCTCAACAAGAAATGTTTGGTCGATAGAGTTCAAGAACAAAAAGCTACAGCGGTCTTCAAAGACGGCTTTGGCAAATCTGGAAATTTGATGATTGTTCCACCACAATTTTTCGTGCAATGTGACCAGTGTTTTCAATAATCATAATAAGAATCAGAAGCAGAAAATTTTGAAATGAGAAAAAGAAACAGAATGATGATGAAAAGTTTTCAAAGTCAGAATAGGAATCATTCTGCTTTTGATTCTGACTTGAAATTTTCTGCCTTTCAATTCTGCTTCTTACTTTGTAATTTTGACTATGATTCCGATTGTGATAAGGTTTTTTATTTTCATATAATTCTAGCCATTTTCCATTATCCAAATATAGTATTTGGCATGTGTTACGCTTTTTGAATTGGCGCCAAAAACAATTTTTGCTTTTGGGGGCCATTATTTCCGGTTTCATGTAAGAAACTTTTATATTTATGGTTTTACGATCTTATAAAAGTCGCGAGGACACACAAGAAGATCGAGGCTTAGGGGACGACACTCCCGGTCATGGAGTCAACGGCGAGGATACACAAGAAGAGGGAGGCCAATTATTTCCAAAAGCACGGAGGCCGGTGTAAATGAGACTAAGGGCACTAAGGCCATCAATACGCATTCCTATGAAACCAAACATGATTTCAATGTATTTAAAATTTGTTAAAATAAAATTCTTTTGAAAACTCTGTTCATTGCAAGAATATTCATATGTTTCAATATAATTTATCCTCTAAGAGGATGTTAAAAAAACAAAAAATGTTATATTTAATGATGCTTTTGAGCCCCTCCAAAAACTTAAAAAATTTGACATGAGTCTATAAAAAGGGGATTTACGGCATATTTATTAGTTGTAAACCCAATAACTAAAAAGGCGCCAATGCAGCTAGTTTATGCAATATTAAAGCCGTTGTTATTTACCTTTGTTGTTACTTGTAATTTATTAGGTTTTGCGATGTCGATCAGCATTGAGAGCTCTACATCATCCCAGAATTGAAAAGCAGAAAATTTCAAAGTCAGAATCAAAAGCAAAATGATTCTGACATAGAAATGTTTTGCTTTTGATTCTGACTTTCAAAATTTTCTAATTCTGCTTTTGACCTTGGCATTATGATTATTGAAAACATTTAAATTAAATGATTTAATGTGACCTGTCCACAAAATGGTTTTTCCAATTTTTTGCATAATAGAGTTTTCCCGCATAAATTTTTAAAAGTACGATATAATTAATATCGCATACACGTCGATATTAATCGCCAACCCAATAATCCGATCCCAAAAAACGTTAAACAGCCGAAACGAAAACTTTTTAAACTCGCGCTTTTCCAAACTGAGATTTTCAAAACTCAACACAGTTAAATTTATTTAGCTTATCAAATTTAGTCCGAACATTTGATAATACTCACATAATTTGTTCATAGTGAGCACAGACTAAGGTTTCAATTTCATATGATGGCAGGACACTGTTCGGTTTATCCTAAATTATCTTTTTATTTTGCAAAATAAAATTTGAGGTGGTTAAGCGCACCCTTCCCTTCACATATATACGCTTCTTGCCAAACCTGTCCACTTCAACAAATGCTACATCCTCTGTAAAACTGCAATTGGTAGATTCTAGCATGAAGTCCACTGGGCATTTGCGTCCTGGTGTGGTTTTAGTTGCACATAGTTCAATCGAAAGGTCGACTTTTAAAAATGTATAAAATTTATCTACCATAAATTGCAACCAATCCCTTTTCAGTGACATCTATTTGAGTGCCTATCAAAGGTTCTCCAATTGGTACCATTTGAGGACATGGAAATTCTCTAAAAAACCATTTGAGCCTATTTAAATTAACATGAAATCAAAAGTATACTTCAGTTCATAGCACGACGACCAGCAAGATACCTAGAAGTCGTTTGTAGCTACTTTTAGGCAATATGATTTTACCTCGGTCACACCGTAAACATTGAAAATTCGGATAGAGTGATGTTGACTTCGGTAAAGGTTGACTAGGTTTGTAGGAAAGGCGTCACCACCAATAAGAATAAATTTTACTCTTGATCTTGGTCCAAACAAATTCTGCAGCGAATTCCTCGAAAAGCGTTGCAAATGTGCAGGAGTAAGCGAAAAAAAAAACGTAAAAAATATCTTATAAACTAAATTTAGTAAAAGAAAAACTGAAATTGTGCTTGATACCTGTAAAAAACTAATATCACAGTGCGTGATTAACTCTTCAATGAAGACACTTTGTGGCTGGGAGAAAGAGATTGGAATCAGTAGCTCACAACCCAAGTACATGGCCAAAAACATTTCCACTACCGACGGATCAAATAATAGTTGAGTAGAGAACAGGACTGTGTCAGCAGATGAAAGCCCAAACCGATTCCTAAATTAGAAGTGTTTAATTTTTTTCAAGGGTGATGTGGGCAAAAATTACGTGAAGTCTACGATATTAGGCATGATTGCTAAAAAATAACTTCTATGAATTACATATTTCAATTGCGATTTAAAAAATACCAGAACTTGGAACATGCACAATTTTTGGCTGACCTGTGGAACCAGAAGTTTGAATCTAAAAAAATACAACTTTACTTTCATTGAAAATAGTATTTTGATTAACTTACAGCGTATAGAATTTTATGCTTGATAGAATCGCCACTCTTTGATAATAATTGAATAGGTAGATGATTGAATACAGTAATAAACAACTGCAGCTTCTCTGAGCATTTAAAAGAGGCTGAATTTTCGCTTAGAAAACTATCTTCCGAAATAACACAGCCAACTTGAAATCTCTTGCAAACACTGAGTATATAATTGTCAGTTTTTTCAGTGTTGTCAGTTGACGAGGAACATAACGAATCCAATGCCAAAAAGGCATTCCCCGACTGTAAGACTCTTAAATTTGAACGCTTAAACATAGACTGAAAAAAAGTTAGTCAAACAGACCCTATTACCGTAGATACATAAATACTTGACTTCTTTATAGCTATTCCAATTAAGCAGTTAGAGAAGCAAGAAAGTTTTGCTTCGACGGCTTTTGCGATATCAAATATTTCAAAAGATGTCCAACTTCGTGTTTGCAGGTTTCCTAGCTTGTCCGTGGTAAGCTCACTCACGCGAAATGAGGGGCTTATAAAGAAGGGAAAGAACTTATCTATTTTGAACTAAGCCTGCGATAAACTGCTATCAAAGTTGTAAAAACACACGAAAAACTATCAAGGAAACCCTTAACTTGATAATTCCACAGAGAAACACAAAAACAGATTTATTTATTTGTACAAACAAAGACAAATTTCGACAATCAAGATAACAACATTCAAACCTTACGTTTCTCCTTCTTCAATTAATCTTATAACTTGATAATGGTGGTTTATAGACTTTGATTCCTGTAGTTTCCACCTTGAAAAAAGTGCACCAAGTTTTTGATTCAATCTTCCAAAGAACACCCTCTTCACTCGACAATGCACCTAAAAGAATATTAATCCTATATCTAAGTGCGCGTCGACAACGAAAATTTACTAATGCCATTGCACACATTGTACAAGGCTCACATGCCAAGAAGGCGTCGTATCCTAAAACAAGTATATTAAAAACTGACGAAACTAATAAGTGGACAGAATACCTGTCGCAAGATATTGTTCAGCGGAACAAGAGCCATTGCTTTGCTTACCGGCAAGTGTCTTGACAAGACGCATTACGGGATGATGCAGCGGTCTTGTACTATCACCAAGCGTTTCCTCGACCACAATGTGATTTGCGACCGGATCATAGATTAATGCACCCAAAAAAAGATAATTTGTTAAAAACCTAGACGCTAGTACAGTATATACTTACCCGAACATTGCTCCACTCGAAAAAACAAGTCAGTACATAACTTAGATTGATCTTCATCCAAAAGGCAGCCATTTAATTTATTCTCGAGCACTAAAACTTAAAGCGATGAGGCAAAATTAGACATTTTAAGCTATGAAATACCCTTGTCTTCATGAAAGGCAGTTGGCCAAGACATCCTGGCTTCTTCATATTGTGCTCGAGTTTTGGGTTTTGTGGCAGGCACTTTTATTGACAATAGCTCCTTCGCTGTAAAGTTTTTGATTTCGCTCATCCTTTCTTTTCCGATTTCGCTGAGTTCTTCGCATACGAGAACCAAATTACCATTGATTCGCTTCAAGTGATGCAATCTTCTTGGGAGCAGAGGCAATAACAAAAGCAACTTGGCCATATCCTTCTTGTTTAAAATTTCGATTGCAAATATATCGACCAGCGGCACACCAGATGGTACATCTAAGATGGAATGGAATCTGAATCTGAAAATTTTTTCGATTCAATTTCGTTTACCAGTTAGTAATGCCGAAAATTATGACTCAAAAGTTACTTTCTTGTTCTTTGTCGTTTCTTGCCAATTGCCTCATCTTCATCCTCGCAGCGAGCAACCATTTTAAATTCTACTTTATTGTCAAAGGTAATCTAAATTGAGCTTTGAATTTTTAGCATATACTAAAAAAATTGCACGTTACGGGGGAATTCAAACAATGGTTTTAGTAATTTTTGATGACAAAATGAACGAACCGACTCGTTCAACAAGAACAAATATCGAAAATTCTCTATTACAACTTGCAAGTTGCAAAAAATAGCGTTTGTCCTACTTTCAGTTTTAAATTTTGGATTTTTTTGGGAATTAAATTTTTTTCGATTTTCAGTAAACTGTTCATACGTCCTTTAAAATACTTATTTTTCATTCAAATACCGCGTGTCTGAAAAGTTCGTAAACAAAGTTCTTGCTCAAGATACGATCGTTTTGCGAATTGTGCGCTTGCTCCACATTGAACCACTTTTCGTCTGAGAAGAGGATGCCACGATGACGATTGGAAAAACATAAATTAAAATATAAATTTTGTTCATGTGATACGACAAACAATATATCATTCGAAAGAGGATATATTGTAAAAAGGGCTTTCTAACGGTGCCAAACATTGATATTTATGCCTCAATTATAAAGGGAAAACAAAGTCGTAAACTTTGTACACGAACTTTTCAGACACACGGTAATAGGCCAGTCTTATATTCTTCTCATAATGTAGAAGTTTTTATTTGATGAGGCTAGTGGAGAATTTTTGGTGCATAAACGTTTCGTCAGATTTTTACAAATGTTAAAATCGGAAGAAACGCTAATTTTGCCTTGCCCCCCCCCCCTTGCTGAGTTTTTTTTAACTTTTTCGCGGCCTGGCCATGGATGGAGAGTCTACTCGCCGGATCTGGATGGCAACTGGCAGAAATCAAAGCAGAATTAAAAAAAGGTCAAATAGACCACGCACTGGTTCGCGGCTAACGTGCGCTGGCTTATCCTAAACCTAGGGTTTGGTTGCATGCAAAAGGGTAGTTTCGAAAAAGTTAAAAACGAACTCAACAGGAGGACCAGGGAAAAATTAGAGATTCATATTTTGCGATTCAGGTTTTAACAAATGTCAAAATCTGACGAAATGTCCCTTTACTGAAATTTTGAGTGGGGAAAAAGTGTTTTGCACTAAAACTGTCTAATTTTCATAGGTTCATTCGTACAGTTAATCTATAATTTTTCAGAAACCTCACTCAAAAATGACCTTGTATTTGCTGAATCAATGGAAAAAAAGCCCGAAAGGGATGCTTGGTTTGCTTTTAACTTTGCTTATTAAGCTCTACAGCTATATTTAATTTGGTATAGATGCTACTCCATTTACTCTTGCCCTGGCCAACAAAGACAATAAGGCGGAAGAGCACGGTTTGTCTTGTTCTACCTGCCAAAAATCACCAAAATTTCGCAATATGATAAATTGTGATTGAATTTTAGCAATGATTATTGAGGCATTTAACAACTGGCAGGTGCTCACACCCACTTGGTTTCAGGTTTGTTTCCTTAAACGCAAACGTTTTAAATTCCTTCAGGAATACCTATATTTGATTTAGGTGGCTGATGCACTCGAAGACATCAAGTCTCATGCCAGCTCGGCAAATTTTCCTGCTAAAAAATCCGCTTGGCTTCTCGCCTCTAAGATTGAGTATTGCTTAAAAAACTACGAAGAAGCAATGGAGCATGCTCTTCAAGCTGGAGATGCTTTTTCACTGGACTCCTTCGATCCGGTTCAACCAACACAGGCGATTTCCAGTATTGGTGCTCAAGATGAATTTGTTAGTTTCTTTGCGCTGCTTCTTCCTCCTGGCAATATCGTCGGTTTTCTAACTTTAGTACGTCAACAAAATGATAGAGCAAGCCATTGACAGCTACAAATCTGCAAGGAACCAAAACATGAATACTAGTGTTGAGTTAGACTGCTTAATTGATCGAGTCTTTGAGCGTAGTTTGCAAACTAGAGATTTTGCTTTGGTAATTGGGTTGGCATTGGACACTTCTAGGTAATAAATTTAGTCTGTTTTCTCAAAGAGTCTAATTTACAGGCGGTATTTTATTTTAGACTAGATGTAATTAAAAAAGCCATGGAAGTAAATTATGTGGGCAATGACAAGGTGAAGCTTCTAACGGCCACTGTTTCTCGCCTTTCGGATTTGCAATTGAGCTCTGCATTTCACGACGCCGTTCTTGATGGTATACTTGAATCTAAAGCTGTTTGTTCTATATTTTATCGTTTTAGCTGTAGTGACTATGATGGGTGAGTTGGAAGAGTCTGACCATGTCACCATACTCCAGGCAAATCCTTGAAATTTTTATACGTTGCGTTTTGACCGCATATTTTTTAGTCTCTGGTGAAACTAGAAAGATCTAGTGAAACTGCCCAGCTACTCCTTCGACTTGCTCAAAAAGAGGTTATTAAAATTTAATTTAAAAGATGCGGGGGCTCACTAGGAGGTGGCAGGGCTGCCACTCCATCCATTTTTCTCAGACTTCAGTAAAATTTAAGCTCATCTTAAACTACCCCTGGTACCGTTCAAAATATAAAACCAATAAAAAAGTGCGCAGGGGTATAGTACCTATTGACTCCTAAAATACAATTTATACCCTCAAGCTTGTCCATTCCGCTATCGGATTGAAAGCCCCAAAAAGGGTTGGAAGAGGTAAAAGAGTCTCCTATAACTATGAGCTTTTTAACATAATAATTATTCAGGAAGCATTAGCTTATCAGCTTGCATTCCATTTGCACGAATGCGCCACCCAACAGTTTATTGGCAAAGTGGTTGCCTCTTTTTTGAACGTTGACTTGGTTGGTGCGACCAAAAAGGTTACATTGGTCTAATAAAACTCTATTCAGTTGCAAAATTTTCAGGATTCGGTGGACAAAATTCAGTCGATTTTGAATGGCAATGAGTCCACTCGTCATTTCCATCAAGTCATTTCCATTTGATGTCTTGAATAGAGTTTTGGTGTCTAGCAATCTGCTTTTTAGTTCCTTGTAAAGAGCGACCACACCGACATACCTATTATTGGCAAGATAAAAGACTCCATTCGAACTGCCTGCACTCACAACGCAACTTTAATCTCTAATGGTATCATGTGAGTCTCTTAACTTCGCTGATTTATGATCATAACCAAAAATTTTAGGCACATGGGAACTACCTCGGACATTTTCCTTAGGTGGGTGGTATTTCTGTCGTTTCCCCTTTTTGTTGAGCAACAATGTAGTTTTCAGGGACAATTTACCGTGGATTAGCAACGCTACCAACTGGAATAAGTTTAATGCTGTCGCTTCATTGGGTCTGATCCACAAGGTTTGCTTGTTATAGTGGAGACTTTTTTCTTTGCTTTGAAAACTATCATGTTTAGGGAAACGAGCAAAATGCGAAGAAAGTGCTTGAGCCGTATTTGCCAAAAGAGGGAGAACAGGATGCTTTTCGTTTCAAGGAGGGAGGAGCTCTCTATGCATATGGTTCTATTTTGCCTTTTATTATTTTTTCTCGATTGTGTAGTTGTTACTATACCAAATGCTCAGGTCTAATCCACGGGAATCATGCAGGCAACAGCGATGCCATTCACTTCTTAATGGAGCAGCTGGGCACTAACACAACGGTGGTGAGACAATTTTGAACATTGGCAAAAACATTTCGAATTGGCTTGGTCAAAGTGGTGCATAGGGTGAATCAGCGATGTTTTTTTAAAAAAAGATTGAATTTTTTTAATGGAAACCGTATATTCTGAACTCTAGTTAGCGATGTCCTTTCAAAAATCCGGATATGAAAACAGAATTTCAAAAAATGGAGTGGTTGTTGAGATATCTTCAGCTCGGTTTTTTAAATTCGCACTTGCTATTTTTGAATTCTTGAATTCCTGAGGTTTTCTTGCCTACTGGCGTGCCTAAAACATAGGTTTTTGTATTGAAATTTAAAAAATTTTCGAAAATCTTCGCTTCGTGATATGTATTCAAAAAAAAAAGGTCTTTGCAAACAATCAGAGAACCATTTAATATCACTTTTATTTCAGGCTATCCGTCATGGGGCATCTTTGGGGTAAGATTGTATTTATTGAAAAGTTCAGATAAGTTGAAACGTTTTCCTTTAACGTTTAGTGTTGGGCTTGCTGCATGTGGTACCCATGACGATGTCGTATATGTAAAGGTGGTTAACTAGCAACTAATAACCTGAATATGAGGTTGTGTTTCAGTTGCGCGATACTCTGTTTCTGGATGAAGCAGTAGCGGGTGAAGCTTCAGGTACGGCGATGGGCTTGGTCATGGCAGCCTCATTAAACGAAACAGTTTTCAATGAAATGAAGCGGGTAAACTTTACTTCTGTCCTCTGTATATTTTCCTAGCACATTTCGGTTCAATTATTGATCTTTAGTTTATGCAAGACAGCACCCACGACAAGATTCAGCGAGGTCTCCGAACTGGTATAGCGGTAATATTTTTAGTAAAGCCTTGGGATATACATTCAATGCATGCGCCTGGCTGTCGCGGTTGCGGGTACCTACAATGAAATACTGAATTTGTGCTCGCATTTTTTTGCGCACTTGCAGGGGGGGGGTATAATCCAATAAAGTCGAATAATTTATAAATATACAACACTCATTTGCGTGTATCGTCTCTTTTATCGCTATTTTCACTTTTTATAGATGCTTGCTTATGGAAAAAGAGACAAGTCTGAGCCGTGGATCCAAGAGCTGTTGGATTCCAAGTCGAATGTAGTCATGCGTCAAGCAGGTCTGCTATCCTCATTCTAATCATTAGCCATGTATCGAATAGTATTGAAGGAGTATGGATGTTGGCAATGGCTTATGCTGGTAGTGGGAATCCCAAAGTCGTTAACCGTTTGCTCGCCAAAATTGCTTCTGATCCCAATCAGGATATCAAGCGCTTTGCTGCAATTGCAATTGGATTTGTGTTGAGCAGGTTTATTTAAATTTATTCGTAGTTTCTGCCAAAACTAAAGCCAACCATGATAAGTGATCCCGAGCAATGTCTGAGCTATGGCAGTATGTTGATTGAGCATTTCAACGGACATGTCAGATGTAAGTTAGATTTTATTGGCGATTTTTATTTCCTGTAAATTAATTTGTATAGATGGTGCTGCTATTGCTGTTGGCATAGCTTGTGCGGGAACTGGCTACAAAGTGGAGTTTACTTGTCTTTATCTTTGCCTTTTCCTTAGCTCAGTTTTAGGAAGCCATTGCTTTGTTGGAGCCTCTGTTATCAGCAAAAGAAAATTTTGTCCGTCAAGGAGCTCTGCTCGCTCTCTCCTTTGTGCTCATTCAACAAAATATTCCGACCTGTGCGAAAGTTGGTGACTTTCGTGAGACTTTGATGAAAATGATAACTGAGAAGGGCGAAGACTCAATCACCAAAGTAACTTTATTAACCATTGCTTAATGGTTCCACTTGTTGTAAACTCTGATTATTTAGTTTGGAGCAATTATTGCACAAGGAATTCTGGATGCGGGTGGTCGTAATGTGACCTTGTCTCTTCAACGAAATGGCCAATCGGACATGCCGGCTGTGCTGGGCATGTTGGTGTTCTTGCAGTACTGGTATTGGCACTCTATGACTCACTTCATCTCATTAGCATTCCATCCTACTTGTCTGATCGGCCTCAATAAAGACTTGAAAGTAGGGGGTTTTTTTTTTTAATTAGCATTATACTTTTAAAAATTGACTGACCTGCAGTCTTTAACTTGCAGATGCCACGCACGGAATTCCGCTGCAATGCCAAGCCTTCGCTGTTTGCTTATCCACCACCAGTGGAAGAGAAGAAGAAAGAAGATAACGAGAAGATTGAGACTGTCGTCCTTTCAATCACCAAACAGAAAGTCTCAGCAAAGAAGAAGAAAGAAGGGCAATTAAGTGGAACGCAGGAAGGTGCGCAAGGGTTTTTAAAAATTAATTAAAAAAGATATAATAACACAATTTAGCTGATGACAAAATGGAAGTGGATGAGGATGCGCAAGAAAAAAAAGAAATCTCAGACAAGAAAGAAAAGGCTGAAGAGAAGTAAAGCGGCATAAAAGATGCAGAAAATGACGTTTTGAGTTTAAAATTTTAGGGCAAAAGAAGTTGAGCCGAGTTACCACAATTTGAGCAACCCTGCCCGTGTTGTGCCCTTACAACTCAAGACTATGGCGATGCCTGAAGGGTCGCGATACCGCCCCCTGAAAAACTTGTCCAGTGGAGGAAGTGAGTTTATCTACTCACTTTTAAAACTTGTCTGCAAAATTTGTTTGTAGTTGTGATGTTGCAAGACACACTGGAGGGCAAAGAGGAAGAAATTGTGGAGATGGTGTCCACTGCCGGTAATAGCTCAGCAATCACCTCCGCAGAAAGCACGTCTACTAGTGAAGCCCATCCATTCTCTCCATTCGAATTCAATATGTCTAATTATTGAAAAAAGTTGAGAAAATAGTTTTTGAATGCTTCTTTTGTCGTTTGGAACTCATCACCTTTGAATAAATTATTTCTGTGTATCTTTTTGAGCATATTTTGCAGGCCATCGACATAAATACAGCTGATTGGCGTGCAGACTCGTAAACAATACCGCATTAAATGACGAAATACCGTATTCTCTCTAATAGAGCTGCACCCCTTAATTCAAAATCGTGTTTTTGGCGTTGTGCTTTTGACCTACTTTTACATACATATGTTAGACAGGTTTGCACTTAAATTCTAGCTTACTGTCTTAGCTACAATTCCAGTGTTAAGTTGTTTGAGAGTCCTCCGGAGAAAGTGGAACAAAAACACAATGCCAAAAACACGATTGTGAATTGGGGGGGGGGATAATTAGGGAGAACACGGTATTACGTGGGTTGGAGAGTTCTCCGACACGAGATGTATTTATTTATCACAATGGACGGGGATGAAACACCATGGACGGAGGATTTCATCGGCATCAAAGGGCGGGGACTTCTCACAATGTCCAATAAGTTATATAATAATTGATCCTCTCGATAATCCGGATAGGACATTATAGGAGATTATTTGTATAAACCGTTTAACACGTTTAAGCTTCCGCACACTCCACTTTTCTCACTAACTAACTAAGGGAAATGGCGATTTCAACCGCAAAGTTTATTTCAGTTCCAAAAAATAATAACAAAAACAAATTCTGCGTCTAGTATCTATCTTCGTATTCTGACTTGATTGAATCCACCACTTCCCGGAGACCTTGGAACATTTCTTGAAATGCCGGAGCGTTGAAATACCTTATTTTTTGACGAGCTAAATTCGAATTTATTCCAGGCACATTTAGATTCACTAATTGCTGCTGGTTGTTGCTTACTTAAATTATATCAATGGTGTTAAATATAGAATACAAATAGACTAAAAATCTTACTTGGGAATGGTTCACCATTTTGCACACTGGTTGGTTGATTCCATCGTTTAGAATAAGCTGCTTCAGTCATCCTAGTAAGACTCATGTTTTCTTGATTGACATCGAACTCATTTACTGCTCTTTGCAGCACAGGAATTCCGTATAACATCGGTCTTCTTTGCGCACCTCTGTTAAAGGCAGAAAAAAGTCGGAGATAGCGATTTTTGGAGAGCGACTACAAGAGAATCAGTCAAAAGTGAGGTGAGGAATGGGAAAAAAAGTCTTACACAATTCATCTCGAACGACACTAACGACCAGTAGTTGTGTGCCTTCCTCTTCTTCAGCTCTGCATTCAGCGTCTTATGCCAAGCTTCAAGCGCACTAGCTGTCTTAGGATTATCTTGTATCAGCGTAGAATTTTGATTCCATATGTTAAGCGGAAATTTAGGCGAAAATGTCTCCCCACTAGTGCGAATACCTCCGACCCAAGTCTTAAAAAAATAAAATTAGCAAGACTCTGGGTAATAGTTTTACCTCACGCATATACTGAATAAATTGTCTTAAGAGAGATACATTTGCAAACTAAGATCGATGAGGAAGCGTGAAATTTGATAAATCAGCAAAAGCGGACATTATTTGATTAGCTGGCAGCAAAGGCAAGACTCGAAATTCCTGAATGTACTGGTTGAAAGTGGACTCCCTATTACATTTTCTCTGTAATTTTAGTTTCTTCAATTTCTTCGTGATGCAATACGAATAGTGGAAGTAGCAAGATAAGTGGATAAAATCATTCAGACATGGAATTTTAGAAATTTCAAAAAATGGGGTTAAAGAACACATTTTCCGGTATACGGTAAATTGCGGGTCGCCAAAATCGGGTCAGACAAAATACAATTAATTAATATGTTCATTCTACTATTTTAAGTCAGCTTCTCGTGTTCAATCTTGCCGATCATAGCACTAGTCTATTGTTATAGAGTGATTCACCTATTTTTTGAGACTTTAGTTTCATGATTATAAACAAGGGAAAGCCGCAGGTGTGTGAACACGTTTCATCCCATGATTTCGTTATGGCCGTTTTTTCGTAGCGCTATGATTTTTTTGGCCGTGGTTTTTCAAAATTTATTTTCCCTGTTCAGTTTGTGTTGAAAAGAACCTTCACAAGTTTAGGTTTTTCTCCATGCACCAAACGAACCAAATGGATGTCCACTTGGTGTGAAATTTTTTTTCTTACTTTTAGGCTCTCAAATTATTATTTTTTGTATTAATTAGGGTATTCTAGAGAAGATTTGACAGAGTTAAAATACCGTCTTACGTAGTGTTTTTTAATTTTTTGGAAAAGTCGAAAAAAGGTCTATAAAACGGCAATCCACCCTTGTCAAACCTTCTTTAAGCTTAAGAATAAATACAGGAAAAATAATTTAAGTGCCTAAAAGTAAGAAAAAAATTTCACACCA
>BBSZ01009729.1:0-23433 GCA_000981365.1 Subanguina moxae
TTAATTCGTCACATACTCTACATTTAGCTTTATTCGCCGATAATTTAGTGAAGAGCTCGATCTTACAAATAACGCTTGCAGTAGCCATTCTAAATAACGTGTTACACAGGGACCAAAAATAACAACAAACAGTCAAAAAATGTTACAAAAACATCAACTAATCAAAAATTTAAAACATTTAAAATTTGAAAATTATTCTTCGGGGTTTTACCTAATTTCGGGGTCGGGGTTTTTAAAGCATCTCGGGGCGGGCCCCGATCGGGGTTTTACCCCCCAAAATCGGCTCGGGGCGGGTCGGGGCCCCGACGGGGCCCTGACCCGTTTCTGTCTCTAGTTATTAGTAAATGCTTAGTAAAGTTAGCATAAGTGAGGGCTTTGCAATTCCAATATAAAAGATCCCAAACTACTTTCTTTTGTTCAGGCTTAGAGGCATCTATGCCGAAGTTAGTTAATTCCATTTACCAAAATGGGCATAAGACACTTCTTGGAAGTATTTTTCAAACACATTATATCTTGTAATAAAAGTATTTTTTGAAAGAATTTTCGACCCTATTTCACAAGTGGGCGCAAGGTTTCATCTTGGTCCTTCCTGTTCTTTTAGCCCTTCCTAAGTACAGTCCGTATCATAATAATAGGAAAACGCAATTTTTTGTAAAATTCTGAAGTTTTTTGCTCAAAATTTTTTTCTTCTTAGTACAAAGAAGAAAAATTTAAGATCTTGAACATAGCTTTGTCAACTGGGCTCTACTGCATAAAAAAGGCTTTGGCATGCTATTTTCATGCATCCAGAGCTGCTTTTCGAGTGATTTATCTCTTAGGTATGCATGTGCACGCATCTCAACGCCAAACCCCCCGAACCCCCGTCAGGGGGCGATGGGGGCTTGAGAGTTAGAGATGCGCGCACAGGCTTACCTGTGGGAAGAATCGAGCAAGAGTCTTGAGAAATAAATGCATTTCAGACCTTTTTTGCCATAGTCTAGTGAGAAAAACATGGTAAAAGGGCAAAAATTTGCACAGATGGGCCTCAAGAAAAACTGCCTTAAACGCAAATGACTGGCCAAAAACGACTCCCTTTACCATTTTTAAGGCATTAAAATAGGTTAGGGGAAATGATACACGTATTTTGTGGCAGTTACATTATTTGGGGAGAGGGGTATAAATTTTTTTAAGGGGGGGGGGGATAATACAGTAGAGTCAAATTCCCATTGTGGAATAGGGCCAACTTTTCTCATTCTGAGGCTTTTGGCAGGAAAAATGATGTGAGAAATCCGAATTTGAAAGTAGCATCTCAAACAGTTGCTCGCTTACCGTAATATACTTGCAAGTAAAATGTTCGCTGTTTCAATATGTCGGTAAACCAAATTTTGCCCATAACTCAGTAACCAAGCAACTGTTTGAAGCTCTGCTTTATATTTTAATTCCTGCAGACATTATGCTGACCGACGTGTCTCAGAATGAAAAAACTATTGTAGAAATGCGCACTTATTTCAAAACATACTTTTTTCTATATAATAAAGGCGAAAAAAAAATTAAAATGAGCTTGAGTGATTTTGCTTGGTTACCCATATACCTAGGGTTGTCGACGTGCAATTCATCGATTTTGGACACTTTTTAAATTTTAGGTCTGATGATATGGTTTTTCTTTTTTCAGTGATATTTTTTCTAAAATTAGATGATACGTGCTACGCAATGATGGGTCAAGCGTTAAATTGAGCTAAGAAAATTTTCAGGATAGAGATGTTTGGTTTCAACGTGTGGTTAACGAGTTTCGACTTTTCACGTCGACAACCCTAGGTATATGGCATCGAAAATATCGATAATCGCAGCATATTTGGACAAATAATCATATGCTATCACAAATTGATTAGAGCAAAATATATGCATCAAATTATGGCAAACACCCAATTAGGAGCTCGACTTTATGCTTCTAAACATCAGATAAAACACTCATTGCTCTCATTTCAGAAATAACGACCTATGAACACTCATTCTAGGGACTAAAAGCCCATTTTAATCGTGGCAAGTCTGCCATCGCATTCGTTTACAGTTTTTCTTTTGTGACTCGCACTGCTGACTTTTGTGTGTGGGAAGAAAGTGCAAAGAACACAAAGCAGTCATCTCGCAAAAAACAAATTCCTCCTACTCTGCCTCTCTCCTCCTCTTGCAGCAGCAGCTGTAGCATTGCGGCTAGTTTTAGCGGTGGCAATAGCACAGGCTGCAAAAGAAACAAACAAAAAAGAAGAGCATTCAGAATAACTGCAGTCGTTGAAAGATTAGTTCGAAGGAAACTGGTGACAGCAGCAAAAAATTTACGTTGACTTTCAAAGCTTTTTTTTTCGGATAAAAGAAAAAACTATATGATTTTGCAAATTTTCCGGGCTGTTGTCAATGGTTCGGCACAAAATTTAAATCTATTCAAGCAATTTTCAAGCCGATATGTATAGAGCGCGGGTGCAGCACAGATCATGATCAAAATATTTGTTTCGACCGGGGCTACCCAATATTTTACATAATTCCAGCTTTTTAATCACAGAAAGACCTGCTGGCGCATCTATCTCCACTGTAGATTATCGATTTCTTAGGCTGGATGGATTAATCCACACCAGAACAGTTGCGCAAAGAAAGACCAAACAAAAAAATTCGATAATAAAAAAAATATTTATTTTCTTCTTCGTTTCCCGTCCACTCCATGCAAATATTAGGTTGTCTGCACAATCTTTAAACTTATTTAATCCACAATACGAGTTCCTTAACTTAGTGAGCGTTTTCAGCGACCTGGTGTTCATCCAAAAGACGCTCTTTTATGTGTGTAGTGGCATACTGAAGGTAGGCCTTATTGTTTCTTTTTCATCCGCAATTTTAGAGATTTTTCACTTTGGATTACTGCCAATAAACACTAGGATTACTGCACAGGTCTACACAGAACAGCTGCGTCCTCTATCACTAAAGTGAAATGTGAAATTGAAAAGTGAAACATTTTCATGTAAAATCTCAATTGCTGTGCCAGTAACCAGAAAAATGAAATATGTAAAGTGAAAAATGAAATATTTTACATGAAATGGTAAAGTCTGCGAGTGGGCGACACTTTTTTTGAAACGAGAGTTTGGCTTATTTTTGATTGATTACTGAACACTACAAAAAAACGCTAGAAGCATAAAGTAAGCAAGTCGAATATTCGCATTTTTTTACTAAGACGCAAGGATATTTTATCTTCGGGCAAATTTTCGCCCAAATATTTGATCCACTTTAGTGGTATAGGCCCCAGGAGAAAGAAAAAGAAGCAACCGCACTGCTATCAAGCCGATTTTTCTGTTCATGATAATGTTTTTATAAATTTGAAAAGGCGCCAAAAACAGGAAAGGACCAAAGTAATAAGTTATTACTAATAACGAACGAACTTATGAGACGACCTAATATATCCTTCTTGTTTAAAAATGTTTTTTTTTAAATAATAATTTTGCTGTTCCACACAAGTGAACTTCTCTGTGTTTTGCTGGTTATCCGTGCTCCAATTAAGGCAATGCACAAGTGAGTCCTAAATTGTTGTTGTAAGTGTGTCTGAGACAGGAGACACACGCGAAATCACCAACAAAACAAGTGGACTTGTCAAGACTCCCTGAGTTACATAGATGATTAAAACAAAAAGCGAAGTGGAAAAGAAGTAAATTTTGCAAAAATAAACTGCTGAATTTGAAGTGTCAAAAAAAGGTTATTTGGAAGAAAAGAGAAAGGAAGTAAAAAAAAACTGGAATAAAATAAATTTTAAGGGTGGATCAGAGTTTAGAATTTTCTTTTAAATATTAATCTCTTCTAGCTTTTTGGTAGATGAAGTAGCAATTATTGCAATACCAAGGATCTTCAACTTCTAGCTCTACAATTAAAATTTATTATTCACCAGACACTGGAGGGATTTTGTCAAGCAAGCAATTAAAAATATTGAAATAAACAAAATAATAATAATACAAAAAGATATGATTACAAATAGAGTCCAACTGCATAAAATAGCGAGTTAGACAACAACTTTTTGAAGTCTTTATTCTAATGACCAACTTTGTTAATTTATATGACAAAAGTTTTGATCAAGCAAATACTCGAGTCCTGTAATAAAAAGATCTTAGAAAAAAAGCCAAAGGTATGACCCGAAATTTGATTAAATTGGTATAAAAAGAGGACCTCAGAAAACGTTTTGGTAGAGAAAATTTTCAAAAATAAAAATATTTACTCAAAATATTTTTTAATTACCCTCTATAACAGAGCCGCAGAGATTCTAATAGCATGATTTTTGGATCCCTCTGGTCCCAGTACCAGAGGGGTGTGCCCGTCGGCCAAGGAGTGTGCCCATCGGCCAAGGGGTGCTTTAAGGGGATTTTTTTTCGGGGTTTTTAGGGGATTTTTTTGGGGGCTTTTAGGGGTTATTTTTTGGGAGTTTTTTAGGGGATTTTTTTTGGGTTGTGTTCCACGTGGCCCAAAAGCCTGAGGCTCTAGGGCGCGGGGCATCCGGGGCACACTGGTTCCCAGGGCCGGAGTGCGCCTGGTCAAACATGAACGGTCGTAATACTGGCGACTGCATATGATCTCGACGAAATTACTCACCATCCACTATCCCTAATGCTCGCACCAGGGTCCCAACCTTAAATCCCCACCCCCTTAACCTCCCTAAAAAGGAAGAAAGGAAGTCGAAAAGTAATGGTATTTATAGGTACTACACAAAGGAAACTAAGCCATATAACTAGTGCTGGAGACCGGAATTCGTACGGATTCCGGTCACCAGAATCCGGTTTTTTTTCAAATATGATATGATGCAAAGAAAAAATTTTCTCTAGCCTTGCGGTCTTTTCTCAAACCCAGCACTTTGAACTAGTTTGATGTGTATATATCCTGTCTTTTTCTCTTTAGGGTACCAGCATCAGGGATGGGATCCTGTTGCCAGGAATTGTGAATTGTGATAATTCCGTAAATATCAGTCTTTAAGTCTCCTTGATCGACACTAGCCCGTAAGCACCTACTTTAAAAAAAAAAACCCCCCCTAGACCCCCCCTAAACCCCCCCTAAACTAAAGGATTAAAAAGGGTTGCATAAGCCCAAAAAACCCGGATATCTAAATAATTTTTGAAAAGACAACGCTTATCGGATTGAAAACACGTATAGAACACCTACCGACAATTGAGTGATGTACGAAATGAAATATGGCATTCTTTTTGCTAAATAAATGAGTCACACAAGAAAAAAAGACCCGGAAGCTAACAAGAAATGTTGTGGATAGCGTTACCCCACCCACATACTGCCTCGATTTTCTTCCAAATGACGTAAAGTGGGTTGGGCAACAAAAGCACACTCGCGCGCGACCATTGTTCATCCAAATGCCAACTCAACAGAAAGCAAACTCTCAGGATACTTTAAATGAATTCGAAAACATAATAATCTTTGCTATTTCCATCCCATATTGTCATCATATTTGTGATTTAGAGAAAAGGAAAAAATTACTGAGGTTAGTGCGTCAAACATACATCACCACAAAACAACTCTTCTTTTTTCTATTGCCCAACTTTGTGTTAGAGAAGGGAGCACACTTTATTCTCAACATTTTGAGGATTAGAGTAACGAAAAAGGGCTGGCGGAGGAAGAGAATGTATTTTCCTGTGACTTTAGTTGCCTTAAACTGATGAAAAGCATGTTGAGGCAGTAGCATTAGTCAACCATATATGGACTGCTGTTGTTGTTGTTATTGTCGACAGGGAGTTGTGCTGAGAACACCAGTTTAGTGCTCCACTAATAGGCAACAACCAACAGATTATTAAATGCCAGCTAAAGTTTTTGTTCATAATGCCGAAATCAAAGACTAACTAGCGAAAATCTGATTAAATAAAATTTTTTTTTTCGATTAAACGTGTCGTCTTTTTAAAGAACATTTGGGAATTTGATATTAACTACCTGTGGGAACTACGAAAACCTAAAGGTTTATTATTGACAACTACAAACTTATTTTATTATTGAAATTAGACCGCTACTCGGTTATACCCCCCCCCCTCCCCCATCAATTTTTCTAAAAGTGTTTAAAAAACCATTTTAAGTATCTTTCACAAGAAAAAACAAAAAGACTATTTTAAAGGGTTTCAGAGCTGTATTGGAAAGGGAAAAAGAATAGGGCCACTTTGTAAAAGGGCTACTCAACCATATTTTATTGGAAAGAAGGGTTGTATAAGGGAGGGCAAGGGACAATTAAGGGGCCACTCTGTAGGAAAAGAAAAGATTTTGAGCTATTCTCGAGTGATTTATGTCTCAGGTATGTTTGTGTGTGCATCTCAACTTCAAGCCACCGAACCCGCATCGCGCCCGTAAGGAGGCTTGAGATTTAGAGATGCGTGCACTTACCTGTAAATATTCATTCATACACCAACCGCAGCCATGCTCGATGGTGTATACATCAACCAACTCAAGTAAACATCCACTTTCATCTATTACACTAAAGAGTCTTCTTGATGTATTCTTCTTAAGAGAATCTTACACCAAGTAATTGACTATCCTATACCGACAGATACCAGACACTAGCCAAACCAAGTAGATGACCACTTGCTGCAATTATTCGTTATTATTTTTAAATACTTCTTTTTTCTGTACTAATTAGATCGTTTTAAAGAAGGATTGTAAATGCCTAACAGTTATTTAAGCGATATCACGAAAGCTAAAGAAATAGCTTACAACAATAATTATCGCCTATTAAACCTTCTTTAGAGCATTCTAATTAGTTTATAAAAAGGGGTTTCAGATGCTAAGAAACTCAGCAGTGGATTTAACAGAACTTTCCGGACTAAATCAGTTTCGACACTCAACGGACTCGAGACGATGGAGAGTGGCCACCAATTTTCGCCAAAGAAAACGTGATGAACTACTTTGTTTGGCCAGAACTGGAGAAGAGAGATCATTTTTTGTTGTAAATTGTAACAAAAAATTCTATTCTGCAATATAAAAAGGTTAAAGATTCAATGACCACTAGAAAATGGAATTTTTTTGACATGGATTTTCGAAGGTTGGGTTGCGACCTAGTTTTCCAAATGTTTCTATTTTGTAATAAATTGTGTCCTGAATGTATTACGCGGCTTCCTTCCAAAAAATGTTTTTGTGCGGTTTGGGCAGCACGCTGTATAATACACTAATAATACACTCTGTTTTAAATTGTTTTTAGTTTCACAAAAGTTCCAATTTAGTTCCGATTTCACAAATTGTTTTTAAGCTACTGTGTAATAGCCACTGCAATAGGCAGTATTATATAGAAAAGGACAGCTGGACCGGAACGATTTTTTTTCACACTCTCGACTTTTTATGTCCTCCTCTGTGTGTTTCCCTGTATTATTAGTTCTGCTATTGTGATCAACACCCTCGAAATGTATTTCTCAAATATAAACATTTCACAAAACAAATGTTTTTTATCATGAAAAATAAATAAAAAATACTGTAGAATCAAAATAAAATGCTAAAAAATGTAATGACTTCCATTCAGCCTATTCAGATTGTTTGATTTACCACAAATTTATTCATATTGGAATGCCGAAAATAGCAAAAATTAACTTTTTAACGTGAAATTTCATCTACCCTGCGTCGGACAAGGGTAAAATTAACTGAAGGTCCTGGGCTTTACTACCAACAGAAATTCCAGAAGTGCCTATTTTCTTCTATTAGGATGTAACAAAATTAACCGAACGACTTTGAATTTGAGCCCAGATCGTTGTTTGTTTGACAATATGATGTCATTTCTTTTAATTCATCGTTATTCTCAAATAATTAGCTGTCAAATATGCCTGGGCAAGACAAGATTCAATTTCGCCATATTATGTTAAATCACTTCGAGAAGGGGTGGACTGCAGTAGCATCATTCCGTGATCTCACAGGAACCGTTAAAGAACCAGCAAAATTCAAGTCAAAGAATACATTGCACGGTTCAAATCAGGAGACAAAAACATGGAAGACAAAAAAATACGTGGTAGAAAAACGGGGAACCACTGTATTATATATGTATTAACGGGTGGTCAATAAGTTCGGAACGGATTTTTAAAGACTTATTTTTTATTCAAACACCTTCAAAAGGTTCAAAGAAAAATCTCGAGCACAACCGAATTAAACAATTAGAGGTACATTTGGCGTTACTAAACACAATACAAGACTACAAAAATTGAAATAAGTCAAGTAATTGTTTCACCAAAGTAATTGCCGTGAAAGGTTTAACTAAAGCTTATCCACACAGCAAGAAATATTCTGCATTTGCTCAGCTGGTAGCAAAGCCGCACGCGCACAGCTCCATTTATCTATTTGTCAAAGAACCATGTAGCTGGAAAGAGATAAGCTTGTATAAAAACTTGGCTTGAGACTTTTCCGCCAGAATCTATAAAATTGACTCAAAGAATTTAGGATGGAACAAATAGATTTGAATCACACTTTTGAATAATTTTAGAAGCTGTGTGACGGCAGTTTGCATACCAGATTGGTGCATTTACAGTTTCATTAGGGCCATTAAAGGCATCTGTAGAATGCAGCCTCTGGCAGGAGAACTACCCTTAAGCTCTTGAATCCAGTAAAATATTCTATTTAGTCACGCTGACCATTCGCATTCAAACGGTCAGACTAAAATAAAGAGCAATACTAACCCAAGTTCACTACAATGCACATATATATACAGATAAAATAGCCAAATATTGTTTTCTCCCACTTCAACACACTGATTCGATGTTCCAAGTTTGTTGGAAACCCTATTAATAATTAATTCAAATCTCTTATCGTCCAGCCTCCATAACTAGGAGTGTTTGCCGCAACTATTCAAACACACAAGTGCCTGTAATCCTTGCTGCAGTTAGCGAGTGAGTTTTGAAAACCTCTTTACATGAGTCCTGTTTTTAGTTTATGCTAATTGTGTGATTGGATTAAAAGTTATTGCAGCCGAAACTAAGGCATAAGTTTAACTAGTAATTTTGGCCTATTTTTCTTTGAAATGGGTATCATAAATTTTTGAAAAGAGATTAAAAACGGTATAAAACATTTTAAATCTAACGTATTTCTTAAAGTAATTGTGGCCGAAGTATTTGGCCTCCCTCGGGAGGATTCCTCCGGAGGTCAACATAGGCCTGGTGACTACTAATGCACACAAAAATGATCAGATAGGAGAGGCTCTCATCGATTGGTTCAAGCAAATAAGAAGTTACAAAGATCTCCAGAAGAAGCAGAAGCAGCGCAAAACAACAGATTTCATTGAATCTAATCGTTCAATTTTTTTACTGGACTGTGTTGATATTGATGAACGAGTAAAATTCTTTTGGTTAAACATTGTTGGGAGAATATTGGAAAACCTCGATATAACGAACATTTTGGCTGGTGCCGAGGGGGTTTTTTATAGTTTTACTGCATAGACTTTTTTATACATAAAATAGCACATAAGCTTTCAAGTCTCAATCAAGAACATCCTAGCGGAGAGTGTCTGCAAGAATTGGGGATTAGTAAGCGTCCGTCACATGACCGTCGATGAAAACTGGACCGACAACACCTTGCCTACTAATAAGCTACCTACATAGTGATCTTTTTTGCACTCGTTTCGGCGGCCTGTCATTGGTATTGCTATTGGATTTTTTTAAGCATTAATATTAAGAAAATTTTCGCCCCACGTATTGATATTGAAATATTTGTGTGAGTTATTTGGCCGTTACTATTGCAGAGTATAGTATTTTAAGGATAACGAATCTTTATTGACATCTTTTCTTAGCCATCTCGACCACCAAATCAGGGACATAAATAACTACTAGAAGGTTGATGACAGAATTGTGAGCCATAAAAAATTAATTCCGGTACATTTTACGTTTTTTGAAAAACACTCATTTTGCATAAGGATGAAATAGTAAATGAGACATAAATAAATTTGTTTACTTTCAAGCAATTCATAAGGCCACAAACACATCTTCTTCTGAAGACTCCACCTGGCTGTGGGGGTAGCAGCGGTCATTTCCACAGGTGCGCACAGCTGGCGCAATAGCCACCCTAAAGACAAACTTGAAAACGGACACAAAAAATATTGGTTTGCCCGAAAAATGCTCTTTTTGAAATTAATAAAATAACTTGGTCTACTTTGCTGTTTTTTAAATTGCACCAATACAGCTTGCCCCACAAAGGGAAGTTTTTTGCTCGAAATTACAAAATTGCTTGAAAATGACATTTTGTGCACAAGCTAATATTTTGCAAACCTTTTGTCGTCCTTGGCCTGAGCAAAACCAACTCTGGACTGGCCAATGTCGAAGACGGTGTAGTAACGGCCAATGAACACATCTCCCAGGATCCACAGTTCACCCACTCTTTCCGGCAAGTCGATGCCCATGAAGCCGGACAGACAGACGGTCTTACCCATCGTGGAAAGCTTGAGGATATAGTCCTCTCCTTTTAAAGCGTACGTCTTGCCGGCAATGATGAAGGAGACGTCTGGAAGGCTGGGCACTTTGTCGCAAGGGATCATGTACTATAATCATAAGAAAATGAGAAAAACCAAGTACTTGTAAAAAAAGGTTTGCCTCTCCGTGGAAGAGAGGCATAGCTCCAATGAAATTTTGAATGGCTTCCACTTGGGCCTTAGGACCAGCAATCAACGATGTTCCGGTATCAGCAATTGCCTATATAAGGTCACAGCTACAACACAATTAATAAGACAAAAACAAACTTGGCATCCATTGCTGCAGGCAATCTTGCCATTGTCAGCCCCTCCAGACACACCCTCCATTGCGAATTGCCAGTAGCCACGACGAGTCACTGGAGTATAGTTGATTGGTGCAACATAGCTAAATATGAAGCGAATTCACAGAATAGGCTCATGCAAATGCTCAATTTAAAAAAATTTACCGACGACTGTCCATGCCACCAATAGTAATCTCTCCACCGAAAACATCATCAGGATTTCTAAAAACACAAAAATAAATTGAAAACAAACAAAATGGGAACCTACCTGTTCAGCCAAAATGCAAACACAGGTTGTTGGACAACCTTTTGGTCAACCATTTGATTGAACACTGGTTTGACTGAAAACAATATAAAAATAAAAGTTTGAGCAGAATAGAGTCCTGTAAAAAATAATTTTGTCCATCCATCTTCTACTCTCAAAAGCATAAGCACCATATTTCCTCCAATTACCACCCCCCGAATTCGAAATTGTGTTTTGGCATTGCCAATTTGACCCGCTTTTAGCAGATGAATCATAGGCAAGTTACCACCCAAATTGTAGCTTATCATCGGAAGCGGTGGCAATTAGAGACAGAAACGGTGCGAGGGCTAAAATCTAATGTATCTACCTCCCAAAACGGCAATTTCCGGAAAGGCCATGCCCAAAATTCCATCAAATTTGGCAGCAACGAAGGTGAGACCTGGCTCACTGGTTGCCTCTGCAAATTCATCGTCTTCCACGCAAATACCAGCCACCTAAAAAGCATTTTTGTTTCAAAATCCGTCAAAAGTCAACAATTAAAATTCCTTACACAAACTTTATCCTTAGAGATGAAACCTTTCATTGAGCCGGTGCCATATTGTATCTGCATCTTACGGCCATCCTCATTGTAGGTGGAGGACTTGCTAGAGTCGTATTTGTGGTGAAGCACTGCAAAGAAATATTAATCAACTGGAAAAAAATAGAAAGCAATAAAAATGTAGCACAGCAAGCAATGTCATAGATGGGACACTTCTTTGAAGGAATCCACAGATTGGAAGAGCCAGTATCGAAAATGACTGTAAAGTTTTGTGGTGGCGTTCCAATAGAGATGACACCAAAGTATTGGGCCTAAAAATATGAAACTTTCCGCTTTATTTTAAAAACGAGCGTACACCAAATTTATTTTTCCCCCCATTTTTATAAATGCAAAGCCTGAAGTTTAGGCACATAGCAAATAGTGTCATTTTTCACCAATTTTGGGGGCATTACAATCACTTACAAGGGAACCATGCGAAGTAGTTTTTTACTCGATAAATACAGTTATGTATCATTGGATAGCCAGTGTAAGACTTTCAGTTGAATCAACAATACCTCATACCTGTGGCGACAAAAGGTAAAAAGAGTTCTAAACTTTGGAAAAAGACATAGCACTAAATGGTTTTCAATTTTATATTGTTGATTCTCACCATAAGAAATCTCTAATTTGGAGGCATATAGTCAGGTAAAATCATGCAGATATAAAAACATTACAAAAAAACGCCTCAAAATAAAAGTTTGGCGATGCTACCGACTATTTCATTTCTAAACCTGGAACAAAAAATACGATTTTAAGCATATAAAAGTAGCTTACATCCATATAGTTTTTAAGTAGTTCATCAATCTCAGAGTGAGGCTGTTCGTCTTCATTGTTTGCCACCAACATCAACCGATTCTTCAGAGCTTCATGGCGATGCTTCAAAAAAGTTTCCAAAGAGCCGGAGTCCAGCAAAGTTTCACGGACGGTGTCCTGTTTGTACAGTTGAACCCTACAAATTGTTGGAGACGAGCTGAAATGAGACAAATTTGAAATTGTTCACCGTCCATGCTGATGGTATCTAGCTGAGGTTGAACTAAAGCATAGAAATAGGAGAGCAAAAGGCAACAGTCGACTCATTTTTTGTTGGGCAAATCGACAACTGGACTGTTTTGGTCGGTTGTGCTGGTGTCAATCAGTTTCATAGCCTGCACTTTCCTCTTCTTTTCTTTGCCTTTTTTTTTGCGCCTAATATCAGTTTTGACAGAGTCTATCTTATCAGAAGATGGTACAAAAAGAAAGAAGAAGAAAGAGTAAGAGGATGGTGATAAGAGTGGACTTTTCGCTGACAATGCAGCTGATTAGAGCTTCTCTTAATAACAAATAACACTTTTGAGTCTCTTAGGAAATAAATCACTAAAATTTATTAACAATATTTTTACGGGGTCAAAACTAAAATAAACTAGGGACAAATTTAGCTGAAAAAAGAGCAGAAGACTCCACTGTATATAATCTCCCAAATGTAATTGCCACAAAATACGTGTACCATCTAACCTATTTTTAATGCCCTAAAAACGGCAAATAGAGTTGTTTTGGGCCAGTCATTTGCGGTTAAGGCAGTTTTTTCTGCAACCCATCTGTGCAATTTTTCGCCCTTTTTCCATGTTTTTCTCACTGGACTATGGCAAAAAAGGTCTGAAATGCATTTATTTCTCAAGACTCTTGCTCGATTCTTCCCACAGGTAAGCCTGTGCGCGCATCTCTAACTTTCAAGCCCCCGTCGTCCCCTTACGGGGATTCCGGAGCTTGGCGTTGAGATGCGTGCACATGCATACCTAAGAGATAAATCACTCGAAAAGCAGCTCTGGATGCATGAAAATAGCATGCCAGAGCTTTTTTATGCGGTAGAGCCCAGTTGACAAAGCTATGTTCAAGATCTTCTCTTTTTTGATTGGGTTCTCTTTAAAAAGTGGCCCCTTAATTATCCCTTGCCCTCCCTATACAGCCCCTTTTCCCAATAAAGTTTGGTTGAGTAGCCTTTTTTACAAAATGGCCCCTTAATTGTCCCCTTCCCTCAATATACAGCTCTTCTTCCCTTTAAAAATGGTCAAAAAATGCTTCTTGAATGGTAAATGTACGTAGAAAACCAAGTATTTTTTTTTTGAGGGAGGTTGGGGGGGGTTCAGGGGAGGGTGAATTATTTATATTTTTTTGGCGGGGGGAGGGTATAATACAGTAGTACTAAAGCAGAAATTAATTTATTAATTAAAAAAAGCGACTGCATTGGCTGCCGCAGGAGGCGACACCTTGAAGTTTTATTCATTATTACGCAATAGAATCAATAGTTTGATGGCTATTCAATTGAAAATGCATAATTCTTGAGTCATCCACTTTTTCTGACTTTCTAGCAATGCTTTATGTGCTGATACATTATTTGACATTTATTTATACGAAACGACAACAAAAAAAAAACAATTGGAAGTTTTATCAAAAAATATTAGAATAGAAGTTTCCTAGGTCAGTTCCATTTTGGGCGATTTGTTCATTGCTTTTATGTTAGAAAATCTGCTAAATTTCGCTCATAAGCGTCATGATTATAAACTCAAAATAGAATCTCAGGTTCAATAATTTATTTAAAAAATGGCTCTATGTAGTTTCCCCCCTCAAATGACTCATATATCCCCTCAAATTGCTTAAACTTGATCATCTCGGCTGTTTTACAACAAGTTTTTCTAATTTTTTTTCCAGTGTGTAGCCCTGGATCTGCTCTTTTTAATGCAGCATCAGTTGACTCAATGTTGCTGTAAGAAGTTAGTGAAAAAGATTTTTTACGAGATGATCTTTTGCTTCATTCAAATACCATTTTCTTTAACTTCTTACAGCAACATTGAGTCAAATGATGCTGCATTAGAAAGAGCAGATCCAGGGCTACACACTGGACAAAAAATAGAAAAACTCGTTGTAAAACAGCCGAGATAATCAAGTTTAAGCAATTCAACTGTATAAATGAGTAATTTGAGGAGGGGGGGAGGGTTTATATTTGAGTCTTAAAAAAATTAACTTTTGGATGTTTGACACATTTTTGGGATAAAGTTTGGGACGCGTATGTGCTGGCATGGCTGCCTGTGAGCATTGGACAGTTGGCTCTGTTTTTTTGAAAATTTTTGATATTTTTGAACAAAAGTACCCATTTTTAAATTTTTTATTATGATGCATTCAGGTAAGCAAGATAACCTAAGAAATTTGAAAAAAAAAACTTATAAAAAAGTTCTTTGCTTGCCGAGATATTATCAAAAGTTTGATTACCGATATTATTATTAATTCTTATTTTCGGTCATATCTCAGCAAATAAGTCATCTTTTAAAATTTTGCTTTAAGATTCGGATTCCTGAGCACATTTGACTGTTGGGAAGCCTCAAAATAAAAGATTTGAGTACTTCTGGGTACGTTTAGACAATTTTGTTCAAAAATATCGAAAATTGCGGAAAAAAACCACGGCTAATTGTTGTTCTACCGCTGCGATTGATTCTTCTTGTATTGAAATGTTAAATCTTAGCCAGTCTTTTATGCTCACCTGCAATATTCTTTCAAATGCTACTATGTCTCGAAACGAATGTTGCATTTCTAATCTACATACAGTTATTCAAGAGCTGGTGATTCCATCAGTTTAACAACGCTTTAATCAAATAGTTTTCTGAAGAACCATTTAATCTTCTACACGAATGCCCGAAGACAACCAATCGAATGAAGTTTTGCTGTTGCGGAATGAAGTAGAGCGTTACAAGTCTCTGTGAGTTTAATTAAATCTGCCTTCTTCTTATTCCGGTTGAAAAATTGTAACTTTAAGCTATGAACAAGAAAGGGAGCAATTTATTGAGTTCCAGCGGTACAGTAAAGAGGTAATTTACAGCTTTTTTATTATATAAGGGCAGTCAATGGTGCTTCTGATTTTAAGCTGGAAACTGAGCTGGACATGGAACTCGCAAGCTTGAATAAAAAGGTTTCAGAGCTAGATGGATCCAATAGAAGGGTAAAAAATGAGCTAGAAAATTACAAGGTATCTCTCTGGCTCTCAATAAGAAAAAGACTTTGTAGCTTCTTATCAATGATTTTTTTCTTAGAAATCTTTTCATGTTTTTTTTATGAAAACCAGCAAAAGCTTGCTGTTTGACACCCAAAAATCAGCTCGGAACAAGAAACCAACCTTTGAACACCTGATTCTTACTTCTATCATATATATTCGAGAAAATACAGAGTCCTTTAATATTTTCACTGTAGTTTGTTTTTGCAATAACTTTTTAATAACCGAGTAGCGTCGAATTTTTCTTATTCTGAGACTTCCCAAGAGTCAAATGTCTGAATCTGATTACAAAATTTCAAAAATGGGTTGATTGCTGAGGTATGACAAAAAGTTGAACTACAGTAAACACTCGATATAACGGCCCCCTAAGCCTGGTCCCGAGGGGGGCTGTTATATCGAGACATGACTTTACCAACATTTTGGAATGTTGACCACCTTACTTGCAGCCATATCTCGGCAAGCAAACCACTCTTTTAAATTCTGCTTTCGTATTTTTGATTTTTGAGGACATTTTGACTACCAGAAGGCCTTAGAATAAAAAAATTCTTTAAAAATGAATACTTCTATTCAAACATATAAAAACTTTTAGAAAAAACCACGGCCAACTGTCTTATTTCCGAAGTCGACAGATGGAAAAAATTTACTCACCTATACACGTTTCTTTAAGCATTTTTTTTGCTAACAAAGTAACACATCTAAGGGACGTCAGTATTTTGTGTAAGAAATGTGTCTCATGACAAGTTTGCGCGTAAATTTCAGTGTAAATCCCTTCAGCATTCTAAAGGCGAATATTTTGCTGGTTTTCTTCAAAAAAAAAAACTAAATAAAATCCAATTTTATTAAAAATGTACTTGGAAGATTTGTTTTAACGTTATCTTTTACAGGCTCGCTATGAGAAGGAACGTAAGGATTTTATTGCCACAGAAAACCAACTAAGATGCAAGCTGAACGCGTCTGAAGAAAACTGCAAAGATATGAAACATAAGTTAAGGCGTATTGAACAACTGAATGACGATTTCGAACGTAGGGAGAGGTACGTTTCTTTCTTAAATTAATTATTCATACCATTTTTATTTTAGGATACAAGCACAAGAGCTTCTCGACTGGGCTAATCGCTACGAGAAGTGTTTGGAACGATGTGCATATCTGGAGGCTGGAGTCACTAACGGCGAGGTGAGCTGTTTTCTATTGTAATATGAATCTAATCTGTGTGATCTATCAAAATCCAAAATCTGACCTAAAAATAAACGAAAGACTCAAAAAAATATTGCAGCCAGAAGAAGCCGAGTTAAACGGATCAATACTTTCTTCAGAAGTGCTGGCAGATAGAACAAACCTGCTTCAGAAAAGCAAAATAAACTCGTCTCCCTTGAATTCGCCAACAAGCACGAATCAAAAAAGTGTGGGTAAGTCGTTGTTTTAAAGACATTGTGCTACTACAATCCACCAAAAAATCCGGAAAAGGTTATGGCCAAAAAAAAGAACTTCGTAGAAGTCTTAAAACCTGCATCTTTGAATTTCCAGATGCTGGACTAAGTGCACTATCAAATTCTAATCACGCAACTGAATCTCCTCGCAATGGCTTTCACGAATTTGGCAGTTCATTAAAAAAGAATTTATTGGCCTTCTCAACTCCTCACACCAAAGAACGCCCTTCTTCCGCTATTGTCAGCAGTCTTTTTAGGAAAATAGAGGTTTTTTTTCGATTTTTTATAAAAAATAATTGAAAGTTTAAGGATAAGGTTGAAAAGTTTAGGAAGTGGAAAAGCAAGTTGATCCCAAAAAGTACATGATTCATCGAACACCTAACAGGAAATAAAGATCTCAGACCCGACAGTTAGACATCGCCTCTACATCGACCTTTGGGTTCACTTTGCTCAAAACTTTTCTCTTGATCACTACCTTCAAGTCTGTAAATGATGTGCCGGTCTCAGGGAAACAGCGCTTGAATTTTCTTCTTGTATATACGTATAGAGGTTAAAGTCTGTTAAGACAAGACATTTATCTGCAGGTAGTTCCAAAAGTATTCCATTTTTGTGCATTTTTGCAGCATATTGCTTTTGCCTAATTTATGTGCTCTTAAATGTCATATAAATAGTTAAAAATGGCCTCTGCTTTTCGAGCATTTTTTTGTAAAATATGTGTAACAAATTGCCACTAAATATTAAAATTTAAAAAAATTTGAGTACTGTTGGAATCACCTCTCTTTAATATTGTTTCTCGTTAGCTCGTTGCGGTGCTAGTTTCTCATGAATGCTTATGTCACTATACAGCTGGTTAAAAATTTCAGCAATGTTTAACTCATTGGAAATTTATTAATAAATTATGCACCAACTCAATACATTGGCAGACCTTTCAATCAATCATAAATTTTATTGCTGAATCATGCATTCCTTTGCTGATAATTTGCTTGTAGTCTTTTTCTGATACGATTGACAGAATAGAAGTCAATATTATGGCCAACTGCTTGATTTTACGTTTGAAATGGGAAATACTGAGTTTATTTTTCGTTTTTCGATGTGCAAATATGTGAAGCAGTAAAGAAATGGCTGGCTGTTTTTCCTGCTGATTGTTCATAATGTATGACAAACAAATAAAGAATCAAATTTAATGCTGTGTGTTTTGGTTTGACTTTGTGTAAAACAAGTTTATTCAGTTGGACATGCCACCTGCTACAGTGTAGAGTCAATCTTGTTTTTGTCGATTTAGATCATAAATCTATGCTAACAGGCCAAAACTGAAACCAGTTTGAGGTTTATTTAAAAATAATTATCTATTTTTTAGCTTCGCAGTAATATTCTAATTTATGTTCCAAATATTTTTCCAAATTTTGATAGTGCCTAGATGTTTCTTTAGAAGTTGAAAAACAAGATTGAAAATAATCTGAGAAAATACAGCTTTTGCAATTTTCCACTTAAATGAAAAACACAAAAGTTTGAATTAACGCAATGTCACAAAAACCTAGAAGCACCCATACGCCGGTCTTTGTTTCATTATTAATTTAAAATTTGAGTTGTAATGTTGAAGCTGCAAAAGAAGATAATTTATTGGCACATACTACCAATCGTAATCACACGTACAGAGGAATTATGTTTTTTACACTTGCTTCTAATCTAGGACCAGCAATTTGTACAAGCTAAAGATGCAGCAATGGACATATTCATCTTAGTGAACAATTGAGAATCCAAAAAGAGACAATACACTGCAAGGGAAAGTGCAGTAGAATTGTCCAAAAATATGGAGTCAGATTCAGCAATGTGAAATATTGGATCAGCTTTAAATAATGGTTGTTGAGTTAGGCTGTGGTATGTCGTTAGATTGGTCTAGGGCTTGCTGCTTTGCTGGCGCAAAAATATGTTTCTCGGAGTCGAGTTCGCGAGGTCTAAAATCAACTTAAAGAAATTAGTTTATGGCTTAAAACACCAAGAAGAACAGTTATATTTTGCGTAGCATTTTTTTTCTTAAAGCCCATTTCAGTAATACATTCTTGTGACTAGGTCTGTCGATTCAATTGTCTTCGATCTTTTTGATCAAAAATTCATTATTCGATTAATTGGAAATTTGAAATCATAGGTCTTTAATTTAATTAGAGATGCCTTTGCAATTTTAAGGGCCAAAAACATAGGCTTTTGTCAAATCTGTTATTGATACTTTCTACTAATCTAGCAAGCAGCATATTTTTAATAAAGACACATGCAAACTTAGGTTATTTACAAAGCACATAATAGGTTAAACATATGATTAAATAGTTAGCAACCAAAGCTGTTCTACACATCTTTACAACTTACTTTTCCGCGAATACTCTGCCGGCTCCAGCGGTGCTTAATTGGTGGTTGTTGACTTCTGATTGTTTAGCAGCAGCTCTGTCGTCCTCCGCCAACAATGTTCGCCGGCTAACATCAAAAAGCAGTCGATTGTTCCTCAAGGAAATGGCTTTTGGTCTGGTACCTCGTTGGAAGGGGGACTCCAACAGCCTGGGGCTGGGTGGATTGACACCACCGGAAGATGTTTCCAGCACTGGTCCTGTAGTGTTTCTTCTCTGGCTGTTGGTGTTAAAAGGTGGGATGAAGTTGCGATTAGCTGCATTTAGCACAAACTCCTGACCCACACTGATGTTGGGACTGGGTTTGTGGGTGGTGGGGGTCGGGGTGCACACATTCACTAAATTAAACACAGGCTAGTACTACTTATTACCAAAGCAAGGGCAAAAGCTTTTGCCGAATTTAATGCGCTTTTTATTACTAAAATATCAACACTGAATATAGACTACAATGGGGTTGACTATGAAGCACTGATTACAGTCAATTATAGTTATAATATAGTCAACAGCTGGCTAGAGTTAACTATAAAACTCACAGTAAACAATAAATATGCGGCGGACTGTGAATACAGTCGACTCTATTCCACATCACATAAAGCCAGCCAAAACATGCACACACAACCGGAACTACTTGAATTGCACAAAGTTTTTTTGTGACTCACCATGTTTTGTAGAGCTAGCAGAAGTTATTGGAGGAGTTAGCAGAGAGTCTCCAGAGCCATGGGCAGTCGATGTTGATCTCCCAGAAATGGGAGTAAATTTGTCAAAAGAAAAGCCTGATTCAACACGGTCCTGTGGTAAAAAATAATTTGAAATGATTGTATCGTTACCGTATTTCTTCTAATTGTTCCTCCGCGGTTTTATTAATCAATTGATCCAAAAGCGAGATTAATTATAGAGGGGGGAATAATATTTTGATCGGAAAATTACAGAGTGAACTTAGCCGTTTTTACTCATAAAACTCGATTAAAAGTAGTGTTGGAGGATGGAAGTACCGGAGGGATTCCAGACAGGATTTCTGGAAAAGAATTGGATTCCTGATCTGGTGGTGGCAAAAAACCGGAATCCGTACGGATACCAAATTTTTTAGGAATGCATAAGCATTCTATAAAAATAATTCGCCACAAGAAAGCTATTTTCCGACCCTTTTAGTCATAGAAATCCAGTTTTTGGGAAGTCGAAAAGTAATGGTATTTTTAGGTACTACACTAAGGAAACTAAGCCATATAACTAGTGCTGGAGACCGGAATCCGTACGGATTCCGGTCACCAGAATCCGGTTTTTTCTCAAATAGGATATGATGCAAAGAAAAAATTTTCTCTAACCCTTGCGGTCTTTTCTCAAACCCAGCACTTTGAACTAGTTCCCATTAAGGGAATCGAATAATTCAAAACTAACGTTTTGAGCACGTTTTTGTTGGAGCATTACGTTGGTGAGACTTTCATTACGAAGTGACTCCGAGTCAGAACAGGCACTGCTTACACTAGAATCAGACAGCCGTCTTGGCTTGACCATGCAGTTTTGCTGGGCTGACCTGTCGGCTCTGAAAGCCATTTTTAGTTAGGTTTGTTCAAAATATGATACAAAACATGCCATTACCTTTGTTGTGTAGCTTGCAATATAGTTGATAAATGTTCCACCAAGCGCCGAAATCTGCGCACAGGCCCTAGAATTCTGAATTTGTACAAAAAATGTATCGAGGGCATCATTCACCTGTGTGCAGTGTGAACTGCACCACAAAGAAAGGGTTGTCTGGATTGCCTGAGCGCTCCGTACTCGCAATATCCACTTGTATTTTAATACCCCGAGAAAATACTCCTCCACCCATGGCTGGGCCTCTCTTATATTCTACCTTGAATGAGTTTTGTCCTATCACGGAGTGGCTCAACTCATGAATCTGAATAAATAAAAATATGAAAAAACAAAGTTTAAAAAGTGGTTGACTTACGGTCAGAAAAGTACGGATTAATTCAGCTTTAATTTCGTTGAGTGTCTTATCTTCTACAGGCACGCATTGCACATCCTCTCTATCAGCACTCATACCAGATGTAAGTGAACCGAACCACGACTTTTTGACCAGACTAAAAAATTTAGTAATTGTTAATTGATATAAAGCAGCTTTAGAACAAGAGAAACCAGATTCACTGCGGTGAAATAGTAAGTTTATAATAGCTTAAGTAATTTTACGCGAAATAGGATTTGCAGGAGCAGAAGAAGTTGAGTGTATATTACTTGTTGTTCGAGGGCGGAATAAGTAGCTATGTAACATAGCCTATGTTGCATCGACAGACACTTGCACTAATGCTAACACTGATGCTATGACTAAAGAGCTACACCTAATGCCATTGCTAACGCTTATCTTTCAGTACCAGCCCTAGGGTTTAGAAATACCATTTGCAAGCTAATTTACCTTGGTCCATTCAGGCAAATTATGAAACTTTTCGACTTTTCGGAAACCGATTTTCTATGACGAAAAGGAACGAAAAATAGCTCTATTATGGTCTTTCTTTTTTTATTTTATTTTTTCACCTCTTTGTTGCTGAGACTTACTCGTTAGTGTCCAACATCATGCTTTCTTCACTGTCTGACTCACCCGTACCAGCACCACTGCTGCTACCAGCACTAAATTTACGCCGATGAAAACGCGGAGTGCCCAAGAAGGAGTTCTTGATCGTTGTGGAGAGTTTCGACCGCCAAGGAGCTGTGTTGGTGGGATTCATCATGCTGTTTAGCATATTAGTGGAACTGCCACCTGAGGCTAAGCTATTGGAAGAGGAAGCAGCTGAAGATCCCAGTCCAGAGCAACTAGCTATAGATTCTGGGGTGGTGCTGTTGTGAATAAGTGAAGTCTGCATAGACTGAGCTCCTGGTTGATTGGAGTTGTAAGCCTAAAAAGTAACAAATAAATGGTATAAAAAACGTTAAAAATACCGTATTTACTCAAATAAGCGGGCATCCCCTTTCGTCACGATGGTCGGCGGTCAACGATATTTTAGGGCTCAACAACCCTACAATTGGGTACTGACACCATGCTCAAAAATTTAGCCCTGTATCTCAGCTACACTTTTGAGTATGGTGTCACTACCCAATTGTCAGGTGGTTGAGCCGTAAAAAATCGTTGATCCCCGCCCGTCGTAACGAAGGGGGGTGCTCGTTTATTAGAGTAACCGCCTCTCTCGTCACGAGGATTAATAGAGGTTATAGGGTATCTTTTCGTTTATCTTTATCTGGCAAACGTGTAAACCTGATCTTTCCTGGAGGTGCGTACTTGTCTGGTGGCAGCAGCGAGCACTATAGGATCCACAGGTTGGGTATAATAGTGATAGTTACTACTCGGTCTACTACTTCCACCATTGCTTCCAGCACCCATACCCATGGGTTGTTTCAATTTCAATGCAGGCACTGCGGTGGATGCATTTGCTTGTCGAGCAGTGGCTAGCAAAGCTGTCGTGGAAATATTTCCCACATCAGAAGAAAGAGGTTGTCCTCTGGCTGAATAGAAGTTGCGGGGAGATGAGCGAGGTGAACCATTAGGAGAGCCACCTAAAGAGCTGTGTCGATTCCGGCCATATCTGCTGAAACCCATTGATATTAAACGAGTCTTAACTTAATTGATTATAAATATTCGCCAACCCATATGTCTTTCTGGGATTGATGGGTGAGCCTTCACTAATATTGGCCCCAGTTGGCAACCTAGGCTTAGAACTGTCTGTCCTTTTCCGAGGAGGGTCTACATTGTACAAGGTAGAGCTTCTCAACACCACTTCAGTCTCATCTTCTTGGGCTGGCTTTCGTCGTTTTCGATCCAACAATAGGAAGTATACCTGCCAAAGAAATGATTTATAATCACTGGATTGATAGGCTATTATATTCTTATTATAAAGGTAGCACTCGGTAAAATGTTTTGTAACTAATTGTAAAATTTTTTATAACAGTCTGAAGTATCTTTTTAAAGCCAGATAGATAACTCAGAAGGTCATATCTCTAATTTCTGATTAGACTTTCTGCGTTGGTGAGTTTGGTCATACTTTAGCTGGGGCTCCTCTTAATTTTTTTTATAATTACAAAATTTT